>JALAZF010001080.1:0-249387 GCA_022829125.1 Lathyrus tuberosus
TTGGAATTGGATCTCATCAATTGATAACACATGCATTCTTCTAATCAAGCAAACACAAATCAATCATTCGCCAAATATCCTCGCGTATCACTCACAATGGAGGTTATGTCTAACGCAACGTCGAGAGGCCAACTGTATTGTCTCATCAGTGATGTTTCACGCAACAAAACCAACACAGAGCTTTAAGAGCAGATACTCACGCAAGTGTTAATCCTAAATCTATCTCTAGAGTTCAGTCCTAACAGATATTACTATAACATCCATATCAAATAAATGATTTCTTCGTATTTAAGCAAGATCAAAATAAGTACACATGCTTAACCCTTTTTACATGTATTCAACTAATTTGTCCAATGAATGCGAATATCCTTCTTCATCGCTATTGTCACGCATCCTCGCGATACCGTATCGATCCTACTCATGCTACCCATGCTACTTAATCAACACAATACAACAAAAGATAAAATGAATATCAACTCACAAAACCATGTCAAAAGCTTGTTCATTGATAGATGAAAATCTAAGATCAAAGATTTGTAAAGGTTTTGTCAAGACCACAAATAATCAACCAAAGACAACAACAATAGAAAATCAGAATTCAAATCACATACATACATTAGAGGAAATACAATAGGTATCAAAAGATTACATCCCTCTCCAACAAGAAATCAAAGATCCTACCTTTTCTCCCTTGGAAATGAAAGAGATATCAAGTTCTGATCCCCAAATTACAACAACATCAGAACAACATAAAAACATAACCTAAAAAGTGTAAAAATTGTATTTATACAATTCAGAAATTTGAAGGTTCGCTAGGCGAACCAATTCATTCGCTAGGCGAATGGTTAAAAAATAGGCACATCAGGTGCCTCAAACAGTTAAACCGCCCCTGAAATTTCACGTGCATTCGCGAAGCGAACAAAACACTCGCGAAGCGAGCCTTCGCCAAAACCTTCGCCCAGCGAATTTAGGGACTTTTCCTACTGAAACTTTCTGCCACCCCTTCGCTGGGACACTCGCCAACGTTCGCTAGGCGAACCTTCGCTAGGAGCTCGCCAGCACTCGTGAGGCGAATCATGCTGTTGCAACTTCAATACTTTAGCAGCTTGTACCATTTCTTTGTGTCTTCAAACTTTGATCATTTAGTGCATTTCCTGCACAATAACACACACATTACAAGCACCAAAGGTATATTATCAATGTGTAGAAGAACAACAACAATCATGGATAAAAACCATGAAAACATGAGAAAAGAGATGAAAAAGTGCAAAGAAAGATATGCCAATTTTAGGCCAAATCTGCACCTAACAACTCTCCCCAACTAAACTCTTGCTTGTCCTCAAGCAAAGTATGCCCCTCGTTAAAAACAAGCGGATTTGCTCAAGCTTAAGAATCAACCAAAATCCAGAAAAACCAAACATGAAAATGCGCACAAGCAACGTTTACCACTCAATAGAATCGAACAATGATAAAGAATTAAGTACTTAAACAAATATCATGGAATGGTTCAAATGACAACTGAATTTTCATACTTGAATCACTCTAACACTCCTCTTCAAAATAAGAATGAAGAAATTGACGCGTTTGCAACTGCGGGGAAATTTCACTCACCTGACAAACAATGCAAATAGCAATCCAATTCATACAACATCTAACAATCAACATGAAAATATGCAAGCAAAAAGATCACTAAGGGCTTTAAAGGTTGTAGCTTGGTCGGGTTAACAACAAAGGGACATTTCTAAAGGTCTTTGAATCGAAATTGCCGATAAATGATATTTACACATTCACAACTTCATTCACCATTCTCATTCCTTTACCACAAACCTTCTCAAACTTCCTTTTGCACAATTATTTCACTTTCTATTTTTCTCATCAAACAAGCATCCTTTTTCTATTTTTTTCACATTCATATTTACACTTTTTTTCTTTTCTTTTCATGCTTGTTTGAACTTTTTCAAAAGATTCAAGCAACCTACCATCTTCTTTTTCATTCTCCCCAACTTGAATTCAACCAAACCTCAAGTGAATGCTCCTTGCCTTTACCGCAAGGAAATCATAGTATACAATTTTCAAAGGTTCAAGAAGAAAATTCAAACCTCACAAAATTCAATGATGAACCAAACTTGCAAAGTATGTACATAAACCAAGTTCATCACTAAAATGAGATTTAAATTGTTTTAGGCTCAAAGGGGCTAACAAATTCTCACTACTCACGGGTAAGAAACTTTTGGAACGGTTGTGCTCAATATAAACAAATGCCTTGATCATTTCTAATGCTTCCACAAAATCACAATAATCAAAAGATAAAGCATGAATCAAATGAATTAAACAAAGTTATCAGTCATCCTTGCATATAGTAAACAATGGAGGTTTCCTCACATGGGGCTATGAACTAAAGTGAAACAAGCATTCAAACAAGTTGCAAAATGAAACAAAGATACACATTTGCACAAAGCACAAAATTCTTAAATCATTCTAGCATTCTATAAAGCAATACAATTTACCAGGCATACTTTCAAAGCTCAACAACATCCAGACTCGGTCGAAGCTTCATTGAATTCTTTTATACAAAGCAACCAATCTAGAAGGAGTTCTCAACATTCCTGAACATACTAGAGAAAACATTAAAGGAACACAAATGCATATAATATAAACAGATGTACAAAGCTTAAAAATATAGAAACTATGCGATGCGATTCAATATCGACACACCAATCCCCGGCAACGGCGCCAATTTGTTGGCGCTAGAATAGCAGCAAGCAAAAATATATATAAGTTACCCAGTTTTGTCGTTCTCCACAGGGATCAGTGCGAGGGAAAGAATGCCATTCAACGGTTTCTATATTTCTAAGCTCAAAAGTTCTGGTTTAAAGACGAACCAAAAGCAAATGCGGAAAATATAAAGACGGAAAATATAAAGTAAAGACAGAATTGTAAACGGGGCCTTGTTGGAATTGGATCTCATCAATTGATAACACATGCATTCTTCTAATCAAGCAAACACAAATCAATCATTCGCCAAATATCCTCGCGTATCACTCACAACGGAGGTTATGTCTAACGCAACGTCGAGAGGCCAACTGTATTGTCTCATCAGTGATGTTTCACGCAACAAAACCAACACAGAGCTTTAAGAGCAGATACTCACGTAAGTGTTAATCCTAAATCTATCTCTAGAGTTCAGTCCTAACAGATATTACTATAACATCCATATCAAATAAATGATTTATTCGTATTTAAGCAAGATCAAAATAAGTACACATGCTTAACCCTTTTTACATGTATTCAACTAATTTGTCCAATGAATGCGAATATCCTTCTTCATCGCTATTGTCACGCATCCTCGCGATACCGTATCGATCCTACTCATGCTACCCATGCTACTTAATCAACACAATACAACAAAAGATAAAATGAATATCAACTCACAAAACCATGTCAAAAGCTTGTTCATTGATAGATGAAAATCTAAGATCAAAGATTTGTAAAGGTTTTGTCAAGACCACAAATAATCAACCAAAGACAACAACAATAGAAAATCAAAATTCAAATCACATACATACATTAGAGGAAATACAATAGGTATCAAAAGATTACATCCCTCTCCAACAAGAAATCAAAGATCCTACCTTTTCTCCCTTGGAAATGAAAGAGATATCAAGTTCTGATCCCCAAATTACAACAACCTCAGAACAACATAAAAACATAACCTAAAAAGTGTAAAAATTGTATTTATACAATTCAGAAATTTGAAGGTTCGCTAGGCGAACCAATTCATTCGCTAGGCGAATGGTTAAAAAATAGGCACATCAGGTGCCTCAAACAGTTAAACCGCCCCTGAAATTTCACGTGCATTCGCGAAGCGAACAAAACACTCGCGAAGCGAGCCTTCGCCAAAACCTTCGCCCAGCGAATTTAGGGACTTTTCCTACTGAAACTTTCTGCCACCCCTTCGCTGGGACACTCGCCAACGTTCGCTAGGCGAACCTTCGCTAGGAGCTCGCCAGCACTCGCGAGGCGAATCATGCTGTTGCAACTTCAATACTTTAGCAGCTTGTACCATTTCTTTGTGTCTTCAAACTTTGATCATTTAGTGCATTTCCTGCACAATAACACACACATTACAAGCACCAAAGGTATATTATCAATGTGTAGAAGAACAACAACAATCATGGATAAAAACCATGAAAACATAAGAAAAGAGATGAAAAAGTGCAAAGAAAGATATGCCAATTTTAGGCCAAATCTGCACCTAACAATAACAGTAGGCATTTCTGCAACAGAAGTTGAAGTTTCTGTGTTACCAGTTGTCGAATATATTGATTGTTCTTTTACATTGAGAGCATTAGGGGGAAATGGACTCTTGGACGAGTCATTTATGGAAGTTTCTTACTGCTCCTCAAACGCATAAACAATCAACACATAAAGACATTTCATATGGAAACACAAATGAAACTATATATAAAAGAAACAACACTTTTATGCAAAAATCTTAAAAGCTTTGCATAAAAGGGTCCCAATAGGTGTGCCCAATTTGTTTACTGATGTTTTTGGTAAACAATCACGAGTTTAGTTCACTTAAAAGCTTAACTCAAAAAATCTCAAAGACAATTTGTGTAAAGAAAAGTCTGTGATCTGGGTTTAAAAATGCGTGGATAATAAACATCTGAATGCGAACAACAAACTTTGGAAAAAGATAATGAACAATGATCATGGTAAATGAAGTAAATGACATTAAATCATAAAAGCTTTGAAATACAAAATATTTGTAGCAAATTTAAAGAGTGGACCTAAACTCACATTTCTCACAAACTATTTCGCTCAATGAGTTGAGTATTCTAGTTCTATACAGAATGAATGAGAATTTTGCGACCTCGACTACAATGCATAAGCCTGCATTATATACTACTCCTAAAATAACTGTCGACATCTGTTATTGGTTACATGTTCGATGCATTTCCTACCATGCGAGTTACTTTGCTCTAACTTGCTTCCATGTGTCTTTAAAGAGAAATTGCTAAAAACTAAACGAATGTGGTGATAATTGTGCTGATAACCATTTCTGAACGCTTTAACTACCATTGGCGAAGGCTGAAACATCTCCACATTATATAGTTTTTGGACTTAAAAATATCCTAAGTCCTTAACACTTGAAATTTCGACTTCGAAGTTATGTCGAAGGGTTGCTATGTGATCTTTCAAGATTTTGAATATGTTGGAAATAAAAAGTGATCTTAATTTTGTGGATCTGTTCCTGAGACTCCTTCGAACCATTCTTGACCTCAACTTCACTTACAAGGTCAGCCGAACCACCAGGTCGATGTAAACACATAGTAGTGTCAATGTAGCTATGACCATTAATTCATTGACTTTTCACTTAGCTAAAATTCTTAGACTAACACGTGGCCAAATTTCCAATTGTATGTTTCCATCCTTAGGATATCTGTTGATTCCCAAAGTAAATGCATTCATTTTCAAGGACTCCTCAAACCAACATATCTCCAAGGAAGAGTAGTGAAGGTTGTGGTGTGAAGAAGAGTAATTACTTGGGGGAGGTCCCTTGCTTTTTTGTAAGGGCGAAGTGGAACTCTCGTGTTGCTTCTTTTGTTATAAGTATATCTTAAACTTTGATTGTATAGTTTCTCTTTCTTTTTTGTTTTGGGTTTGTAGAGGAAGTGACACTATAAATATAACTTGCGGATGATTATATAGTTTTTTAATTCTAATTTTGAATGAAAAAATTCTTAATTTTAATATACCATCAATTTTTTTTTTCTTTTTGGGATGATGTCAAGATATAAAAGGCAATGCGAGAAAAGGGTATGCTTTAGACCAATTCAAATAAAAATGAATACATTACATATTGTTAGGCACCCATTTATATCTCTATATTCTATTTATTGTTTCTTTTTGCATCTTTTATTCTTATCCTTTAATTTCAATTTGATTACTTTCATAATAACCATTGGGCACTTTCAAACGTAGAAACGTTATTTTTGCTATTCCTAACTTCTTCATTTCACCCTCACATTTTTATATTTTTATATTTTTCTATAATTTCTTTATTTTTCTTGTGAATTTTCTAATTACTACTTTTTATATATATATTAATAACTAATTATAATAAAAATAATAATATCATAATTATTATCAATTGAAAACTTCTTTGTGCCTCTCTTCTAAGGTCAAAGAATCATATATATCACAAATCAAGTTTCTAACTTAGTAAGGATAAAATTGTCTTTTGTGAAAAATGCATATATAAAACTATAATCATTAGTTTAAGTTTCTTCACCATTCATTCATTTCTAACCCTTATTAAGAAAATACAGAGAGAAAATAATAGTGAGTTTTTTTATTCTTAAGCTTCTTCTTATCTTAATAACATTTGCATAATCAATTCTCAATCCTCAGTTACTATTTGGTAAGTTTAATTTTTTTTCTCAATTCTATTATTTTATTCAAAAACAAATTTTGTTTCTTTTACATTGCTTCTTCTTTATATTTCTTCAGTTTTGTTCCTTTCTTTTATATATACCTGTAAATGCATTATCTCTTTTTACCATCAATAAATAACCATATTGGTACAAAAATAAATAACAAAACATCATTAAAAGAAAAACATAATGAACATTGCAAATTCTAAATATTGTGTATATAATAAACTATATATTTCCATTCACATCTCTTCTTTATTCTTCATCAATGCAACACTAATTATGATTTGATTTTTTTTGAGAATGGTGAAGAAGTTTCATTTTTCTCTTTACATTGAAACAATGTTTGTTAGAGAGAAAAATATATATATTAATAAAGGATCAAATTTATATAGAGTTTTTCTCAAAATATTAAGTACAGGTTCGTTACTGCAACGCGGATCATCTTTTTTTTATATTGTTTCTAAAATATAAATTTGTTGTGTTGATGATATGGTATGATAGGATGATATTGAAGGGTTTGGAGATTTTGATTAATGGCATCAACAACATGTTTTGTGAACAAGAATGCATTCCCTATGAAAGTGGTGACTCCTATCTCTCATTCATATCCTGAACCTCTTGCAAAATATGACGATGTTGTGGCAAATCCAAAGCTATTTATGGTTACTTTGGAGAAGCTTCACGCTTCTATGGGAACCAAGTTCATGTAAGTTCTCTCTTTATTCACTTCTCATATTCATCTTCAATCTTTTTTCTTTTTTATTTGAAAATCTTGGTATCCGGCCTTGCGACCCTACTAATTCAAGAGGGACCAATTCCACCGTCCACTAGCGGGGATTCCGTTTAAAGCCGGAGTAAAGCTCCGTTTTGCTCCGTATGAACTGACCCACACAAGAGTTGATTGCACCTAGTATAATTCGAGCCTGAGACTTTGAGAGGAGCATACTCTCAAGACCCAAACCTCCACCACTAAGCCAACCCTTAGGGTTATATTCATCTTCAATGTTAATTATACTAACATGATACTTTGCAATTTTTAGTTCAATTTGTTTTTAGAAATTATATGTTAGCATTTTATTTTCTAAAAGCAATGATATATAGTTACATTAACACATGAATACATTTTATCATGTGTTATATTTCCTGATTTCTGATATGTGTCGGTGTCTTACATCTAAATACTAACACATACGTTTACTGATGTCTGATATATGTTGGTGTCTTACATCTAAACACTAACACATGAATACATTTGATCATTTTTCAAATTGTTATCAATGTTACAATAACAACATATCACCGTGTTACTCTAAAATTGTATCTAATAAATATGAATATATGTTCTGATGTCTAATGTGTGTCAGTGTCTTACATCTAAATAACAGTGACACATGAATACATTTTTATCATTTTTCAAATGGTTATCGATGCTACTTTAACAACATATCACCATATTACTCTAAAGTTGTATCTAATGAATATAGATATATGTTTTGATATCTGATTTGTGTTAGTATCTTATATCTAAACAACATTAACACATGGGTACATTTTATCATTTTTCAAATCGTTATCTATGCTATATTAACAACATATCATCGTATTATTCTAAAGTTGTATCCAATTAATATAGATATATGTTCTAATGTCTGATGTGTGTCAGTGTCTTACATCAAAACAATATTGATAGAAGAATACATTTTATTATTTTTTAAATTGTTATTGATGCTACATTAATAACATATCACCGTATTGCTCTAAAGTTGTATCCAATGAATATAAATATATGTTTCGATGTCTGATATGTGTCAATGTCTTACATCTATACAACAATGACACATGAATACATTTTATCATTTTTCGAATTATTATCAAAGCTAAATTAACTACATATCACCGTATTCCTCTAAAGTTGTACCCGATGAAAATATTTCATGCATCAGTGAAATTTTATTGCAGGATTCCCATCATTGGAGGAAAAGAGCTAGATTTGTGTCGACTCTTTCATTGAAGTTACTTCTCGTGGAGGGATTGAGAAGGTAATTAAGATGTCAAATTACTTTTTGTGAGTGTTTAACTACCAACTTAGTTGATTTAACGAAATTATTAATATCATTTTTATGATTATATAGTATCTTTATTTTTATAATTTGTGTTGCAGCTTATGAAAGAGAGAAGATGGAAAGAAGTAACAGCAGCTTTCAACTTTCCATCAACAGCCACAAATGCTTCATTTGTTCTCAGAAAATACTATTCTTCATTACTTTATCACTATGAACAAATCTACTATTTTGGATCCAATCGTTGGACACCTGCACCTTCTGGTTTGTGTTCTTGTATCGAATTATTTATTTTAACACGGATAATTTTTAATTAATTAGGTCATGCCTTAACGTACAAAAATCGAAATTTCACTTTCTTTTTCAGATACCTTTCAGAATCAATCAACCATGTCAATTCCTCCTTCAATAACACAGTTTTTGCAACCTTCTCCAGTAACAGAATCAGTTATCTTTCAAAAATCAGGACTTAATAATGCTTCTGAATTGCCTCAAGGTCACTTAATTCTTTCTCTTGTAATAAAAATAGCTTATAAAATAAGCGCTTAATTAAATTGTTTGTACCACAATATCCTATGCAGGTTCTTCACTTGCTGGAGTTATTGATGGAAAGTTTGAAAGTGGATATCTTATTTCAGTTTCGATAGGTTCAGAAACACTCAAAGGTGTACTTTATGAGTCTCCGAGAAGCATTATGATTAATAATAATAGTATTGCCTCTACTGCATTGGGTGTTCAACGCCGCCGGAGGAGGAGGAAGAAGTCGGAGATAAAAAGAAGAGATCCGGCTCAACCAAAACCTAACAGAAGCGGTTACAATTTCTTCTTCGCGGAGCAACATGCACGAATGAAGCTACTAAACCAAACTATGGACAAGGATATTAGTAGAATGATTGGCAACTATGGAACAACTTGAAGGACTCGGAAAAAATAGTAAGCTAGTTAAAATCTTAAGCACAGACACTTCATATTGAAGACGTGTCTGAGAGCGAAAGTTCAAAAAAAAAAAAAAAAAAACTAGCCCTAAAATTGAACCTAACTGCACTAGAAAAAACTAAATTGTATCAAACAATTCACGAACTCAACTGAACTAAACCATTTTTATTTTAACATATTACTGTGTCAGTGTTAGTATCGTATTAGATATTGAGTTTTAATACATGTTATTAATATGGTAAAGTTTAATTGGCATTAAGGTTTATCAAGAGAAGGCTATTAAGGATAAAGAGAGATACAAAGCAGAAATGGAGGATTATCGCGATAAACTAAAGACAAACATTGTGATCGATGACGCGGTACCATTGCAACAACAATTTCCGGAAGCGAATTCATCATTGGTGGATGTTGATGTAAAAATGCATGATTCATTTCAGACTCCTGAAGAAAGTAGTTCAGGTGGAAGTGATTATGTTGGAGATGATATCAACATGGATGGTTCTTCTGGTGGAGCAAGAGTTGATTCAGAAGCATTTTTGGATTCAGAAAAAGTTTGTAAGGAAGGAGTTATGGAAGTTGTTAGTCATTGTGAGGGAGAAGTTGATGCTGGAAGAGTTCAAGTTCATGAGAATCAAAAGATGAATGAGAATCAAAACATGTTAGCCTTAATTTAGTGTAGTTAATGTTTTTTTTACATGTTAAAATTTGATGTAGGATGTTTATTATTTCAATGCTTTTTTAGATTGTTCAAAGTGCAATTTGTACTAGTTTTCAAAGATTAAACCTTGTTGCACATTTGCTATGTTAGCATAGACATTGTGATAATTTATCTTTTCCAAATGTCTTGCAATGAATGGTGTTAAACTAGATGAGTATAAGATATTGGTTTAGAGTTTAATTTCTTGTAGTATCATTTCTTTTGTTAAGATTTTTTTTTTTTTTTGATAAACAAACTTCAATAAGAGAGATAAAGGGAATCTCAACCCAAAGAACAACAATCCACCAAAACTACACTATTACAAAAAATCGAGAGGAAATTTAAGCCAGTCATATAAATTACAATTCTTACTACCTCTACATCCTAATATCAACCAATTTCAAGAAAATAATTTAACTTCGAAAACAATATCGTCTACATTGCAAACTGCATCCTTGAACAATATACTATTACGCCACTTCCAAATAGTCCAACAGGTGATAAACCAAATCGAATACCTCTTCCCAAAATTGATTCTACCACTAATATTCGAGAACCAGGAAAACGCATGAGAGGAACAAGAGGAATCCAAAATCCTACTAATACCCACCCAATCACAAATCTTATTCCAAATCAAAATGGATTTATCGCACAAGAAGAAGATATGATTAGAGCTCTCATTATCAAAGAAGCAAAAAGTGCAAACCTTGTCGTGATCGTTGGAAATAATCCGCCTATTCACCAAGTTATCTCTAGTAGGCAGCCTGTCAAGCACTAATCTCCAGCTGAACACTTGAACTTTAGTCGGGATAACAGTCTTCCAAAGTACCTTCAGCAGATCAATCTTATCTGCTTCAAGCTCAATGGGATTTTCTAAAGAATTCAGGATGGAGTAAAAAGAGTTAACAAAGAAATCCAAAGTTTCATTCATCGACCACTTCCACTTATCTTTGCTGTCTTTATGGATGAAAGAATCTTCCAGGACCTGGAAACCACGCACAATGTCCAGTTCCAGCCTATTATCAAAAACAGCCATAGCCTCGCGAAGTTTCCAATGCCACTGATTGTCAACCCAATCACCCAACTCCGAAACCGAGCAATAAGGATTCATGCAAGCAAAAAACAGATTAGGAAAAAGGTGTTTCATTGTCGAATCTCCCAACCATTTCGTATGCCAAAAAGCCACCGTTGAACCGTCCCCCACTGAAATATCCATCAAACTGCAGAAATGATCAGTTCCTTCCAAAATAGCCATGGAAAGAATATCTTTGATCCAGATAGAATCACCCTTCGAGCTGCCACTTTCCAAGTAATTTTGAACCTTCAAGCTCAAGTTTCCATACCGTTTATCGAGCGTCTTTCTCCAAATTTCATCTCCTCCCCTAACGAACTTACACAACCATTTAGCGAGTAGAGCTCTATTGGCTCGACCTATATGTTTTATACCCAGCCCTCCACAATCCTTGGGTTTACACACAGTCTTCCACGAGATCCAAGAGATAAACTTGCCCAATCCTGCTCCAGCCCAAAGAAATCTCCGTTGGATAGCGATGATGTCCTTAACAACTTTCTTAAGAGCCTTATAAAACGCCAAATGGTGAATTGGTAGGTTGCTCATAACAGAATTAATCAAGACGACTCTACCCCCAATCGATAAGCTCCTCCCTCTCCATCTAGAAAGACGGTTGCTCAAGCAGTCCACAACCGGTTTCCAGAAAGAACACCGACGGTGATTACCTCTGACCGATAAACCAAGAAAATTGAAAGGAAAACTGTCAGATTTACAATGGAGGAACTGCTCAGCTGCGTGTAAAAATTCTGTTTCAACTCCAATCCCGTATAAACAACTTTTAGCGTAATTAATCTTGAGGCATGAAACCAATTCAAACGCCCTAAGAATATACTTAAATGCCCATAGGTTAGATGTTGAACCATCCCCAATGAGAAGAGTGTCATCGGCAAATTGTAACAAACTAACAGACGGATAATCTTGGATTTTGAATTCTGACAGCATGTTACAAAGAGTTGCTTTCCTAACCAAATAAGCTAAGCCCTCCGCAACAATAGCAAACAAGAAGGGAGAAAGGGGATCCCCTTGTTTGAGGCCCCTACTCACTTTGAAGTCTTTAGAAGGGCTATCGTTAATTAGGATCGACATGAAGCAATTGAACACTGAGCCTCTAATCCAATTTAACCACTTACAACCGAAGCCCATCTTGACCAGTAAATTCTCTAAAAACTTCCAATCGACGCAGTCGTACGCCTTCGCAAAATCCACCTTAAGAAGCATACAATTCTTTTTATACCTTTTAGCGTACTCTACAATTTCATTAGCGAGAAGCACACCATCAAACACCTGGCGCCCTGGAATAAACGGCGTTTGAGACTGAGATATAAGCTTGTGAATCACCTTGCTCAGTCTAGACGCAAGCATTTTAGAAATGGTTTTAAGGACACTGCTTATCAGACAGATAGGTCTGAACTCTGCAAAACATTGAGGGTCAGCTACCTCCGGCACAAGTGAAATGAACGAAGAAGCAAACACCTTGGGAAGATAACTTGTCTTGAAAAAATCCAAAATACAATTAGAGAAATCCGTTCCAATAAATTCCCAGCAATTCTTGATGAATTTGAAGTTGAAACCATTAACTCCAGGGCATTTATTGCCATCACACTCGAAAACAACTTTCTTCACATCCTCAACTGTAAAATCATCCTCTAACAGATTCCTATCATAATCACAAAGTCAAACCATATTGGTGGAGTCCAAGGAGGCACCATTCAGACATTGTTCCTTGAACTTGTTCTCAAAGAAAACCTTAGCAGAATCTTTAACCTTAGCAGGGTCCTTGAGAAGCTGACCACCCACCTTGATTGCAGTAAAGTTATTCGACCTGTACCTCTGCTTCAAAGAATCGTGAAAAAACTTGGTATTAAGGTCACTATCTTTAAGCCATCTCCCCCTTGATTTTTGATAAATCATACTTTCTTTAAGTCTCAAGTTAGCCCACACCTCTTCTTAAGCTCTCAAAACCTCTTTCAACTCTTCTTCATTCCCATCGCTTCCCGTCAAATCCGCATTCAATTCAAGCAAATTAAGGTTGTTGACCTTGTCTTCAATCTTAATGTCAAGCCACCCAAAAGTATTAGAGTTCCAAAACTTCAAATCCAATTTAAGAGCTTTAAACTTGTTGATAAGAATGTTGCTAAAAGAACCAGAGAAAAGATACAAATTCCATGATTTCTTAACAAAAGGGATGAAATCGGGATGATCAAACCAACAATTGAACGTCCTAAACGGCTTAGGACCTCAGTTCACAAAATTGGAGTTTAAGGGATGTTGATGCTATTGTAGACTTCATGGAGTAATTTTTTTCTCTTGCTCTTGGCCCAATTAGACGACCCAATAACTTCCACCATGGGCCCAACCCTAACATTAGAGCCTTTAACATTCACCAATGAATCCCCAAGATGCAGTTCTTTGAGATTTTCCTCTTGACCCTTCTCACCTAAAGGCTGACTAACAAAACCGCCCCCAACAAAGAAAAGGAGTTGTCTCCATCCAAGTTGATCTCGGTATCCCCCAAACTATGGCGTAAAGATAGAGCACCTGAAATCCTACCAATAGGAGTGGGAACTGTGTCAGGCACATTTAAAATACTAGTCTCTTTAGTCCCATCAAGCGTAACCTCAATCCCTCCGCTACCTTCCACAAAAGACCTTTTTGCTGAGCTAGTATCCTCTCTCTCTCTGACATCCCATCCTTAAATGAAGAAACTTTTTCCATATTCTCAGCAAAAAAGTTTAAAGACCCCTCACGCTTTTCATCATCTTCGGTTTCCCACGCGCTAGCAAAATCAGAATCAACAGACGAAACAAACTCTTCAGAATCTATCACTTCATCCTCTACAATAAACTTAATGTCTTCACGACCACAAGATACATCTTCAATAAGATTAATGGTGAACTCGAGAGCTTTAATAACAATAAGGATCTCTTTATTCAAAGGAGACCTACTACTGGTTTTTATCTGAAACCTCGCCATGTCAAAGCACTCAAGACACCTAGTTTTTTCATCGCAGCTAATGAAGGAACCCACCTCAGAAGAAATCTTACGGAAGATCTCCTCACTCCAAGCGTAACACGGAAGGCCATAGCACTTCACCCAAACAAACCTATCTCTATCCACCACTTCTGGAGACCATGGTCAGATCTCGCTGAACCATACATCCAACCATTCCCGGGATTCTTCAATAAAAGTTTCAATATCCCCTCCGGATAAGTCTTCCAACAAACACACCGACGCACCAAGAGGCGTGGCCTTGATATTGAAGAGCCCTTCTTCGTTAAGCAATCTTTGAGTATTGAAAGCATTGTCATCTTCCATTACCACACCCAATCTAGCCCTTTCAAACCTTTGCAAAACACTACTATCCACTTCTAACGAGATCCTATTCACAGAGTTAACGGTATTCACCCTGGAAGGAGGTTTAGGATTGTTCCTCCCAACCACAAATGCATAGGTGCTAGCAGTTCTGTTCGAATCCCAGGTCCTGTTAAAGCTTTTCTTCTGACCTTCTCTAGCTGGGATAACATCCTCCTTAATAACCTTACTTTCCTTTCCCGGATTGAATCTAGCGATATTAGCAAAAATCTTCTTCCCATCCAAGGTAATACTATCAAGGTTAATAGCAAGAATACGAGGGTCGTGAACTTTCCGAAATTTGGCGAAACCGAATCTTTTACCACATTTATCCCTCTTAGCAGGGATATACACTTTCGATATAACGCCATGCACCATAAACACCTCAAACAGATCTTTGCCAATCATCCGTTCAGGGAATTCCATTATAAAGAACGAAGTCGTGGGTTCACCCAACCTAGCTCCATTTCCTTTATTCTCCTTCCACACTGAAAAACTACCCTTGAAGCTCCTATTCTCCTTCCTCCTGACTCTCACCCAATCCATGTTATTCTGAAGCACCACAAAGAATGCAAACGAGACAACCAGAATCGGCCCAGACACTCACCCCAGACACGAGGAACCCTAATAGAATGCCAAGGCCCCTAAACTCGAAAGCTAGGAATTTAACCCGAAGACAATCCACAAGATCCTCATGACCTGGTGCAAGCCCTCCGCTCCCGGAAGAATCAAAGACTGATAGGAATGTCGGCAGCGACCAAGGGGGGGGGGGGTGGAAACGAAAAATGTAGAACAACAATCAAGGTTTAAAACGATACATGTAGGTGAGGACCCATAGAAGAAACCAATGCAAACAATAAAGGAAGAAAATGAACTTTTGTTATACAAGAATAAAGTAAGTGTAATAGATAAGAGGATATTGTGTTGAATATTTGGTAAGATTAAACGAGATACATACGATTAAAAGTGACAATATTATAGAGTGTTGGGATAACACCTATAGTAAAAAAAATATTGTAGGAAAAGTTTAGGTGATCTGGATATGTATAAGAGAAGATTTGTAAATGTTGTTGTAAAGAGAATATATCAGATGTAGAGGTTTCAAACAACTAGAAGAAGATATAGAAAAACTAAAAGAAGAATTATTAATAAAGATCTTGAAATCAACAAATTAGTTAGAAATATGGTTTTTGATAGAACATTATGAAGGATTTTGATTAATGTAATCGACTTTATTTTTAGTAGAATAAGACTTGATTGTTGTTGATATATTATGTTTTTTATATTTTAAATTTAATTTTTTTTAAAGAGGAAAAAAAGGTATACATTCTAAAGCAAAATATGATACTACCATGATTGCATTGTTATATCATATAATATAAATAGGTTGATTTTAAAGAGGTTTATTTACATCATCATACTTAATTATAATCTAGAATGTCTCCATCCAAGATTTTCTGTCAATTTTTTTTAATTAATTTAATAATTAATAATTAATTATTAATAATAAAACATACTTAATTAGTATTAATAAAACATACTTAATTATTAATAATAAATATAACAATTATTAATTCTATAAGAAAATTGGTGATACACTGACAGTGTAAAAAAATTTTACACGGTCAACCAATCACGACCATAAATCCCGCTAAATTAGACTGTAATTTTTAAAAAACTTATATGACATGACAAAACGATATGTTTTTATTGGATGTCAGTGTAAACTGTCAGTGCATCTCATTTAACCTCTAATTCTATTACTAAAATTCCCCACTAACTCACATCCTCCTGCTTTAAATTATTATTAAATTTAAAATTTTAAAAAATAAATAAATAGTAGCCACGTACCATTTCTATAAATCCCACATAAATCGGAAAGAGAACTTCATTGCATTTTATTTTCAATTTTCTTTTACAAATTGCCTTAAAATATTTAACATGTTTTTCATCTGCCAAATCCCTCCCCACTCTCTATAAACCACTTAGCACTCCCTATTTATATTCAAACAACCTCTCTCCACTCATATTATTTCTTTAACCGTCCATTTTAATTTCCTCATTACATTTCTCTCTATTTTATAGATATATTTAAAAAGTATGTGGATGATCTTTTTTTTTATAAGCAATTTGTATTAAAAGGGAGAAACAGGGATTCTCCAACCCGATACAAAAAACCAATCAAACGGGAAAGAAAACAGAAAACCTATAAATTACAAGTGATCTATAGGATGTTTCATCCAGTCATAAAAATTACATCTCCTACGACCAATCTCCAACCATCTCCAAGAGAGGGTAACAACATTATTGAAGATGACCTCCACATCGCAAATAACATCGTTGAAGATAATATTATTTCTTGTGCTCCAAATACACCAAGAAGCAATGATCCAAACAAAATAACTCATATCCTCCTTACCCTTGTCGTACAAAGTCAAGAACCAACGTAAGACATGGTCGGTAATAATATTGGACAACACCGGCGGATAACCAAGCCATCCAGCAACTTTAATCCATAACTGGTGAGCCTTAGGACAGTTGAGAAATAAATGCGCCACATCCTCATCCTCATGGAAGCACATAACACACACCTTCTCATAGGGGGAAACAACTATACCTTTATGAGCAAGGTTATCGCGAGTTGGAAGTCTATTACAAATCATTCTCCAACAGAAAATTTTGATTTTCAAGGGGATACGAGTTTTCCAGACGACCTTTAAAAGCAACGCCTCAGGATCTTGAAAATCAAACCCTGGAAAATCTACGATCAAATTTTCATAGCAAGAATGCACCGAGAAAACCTTTGAAGAATCCAACTTCCAGTTCCACGCATCCTCCACGTCACGCTTCACCTGAATTTGCAACACAAAATTATGCAGCAAGTTGGTGGAGATCAAATCAGTCTCAACCTCAGCCATCCAACAATTATCAAAAGCCCAAATCCAATTATACTGATCCCAATAACCATAGTCAGCAACAACACTATTTTTATTGTTAGCAGCATTGAACATGCCAGGAAAAATATCCTTCAATAAACGCTCTCCACACCAGTACGATTTCCAGAACAGAATGCAAGTACCATTGCCTAACACAAGAGCAGTAGCAGAATGGAAACAGTAAGAAGAACCTATGGTTTTAATGCTAAGAATATCACGCATCCAAAGCGAGGTATTTGCAGGGTAAGGATCGGGATCAGAATGTATCGCCCAGTAATTAAGGCTACCGTAGCGACAAGTCAAGAAATCCCTCCATATTTCTTTACCACCAATAACAAATTTCCACAACCATTTAGACAAAAACGCTTTATTAAACATCCCTATGTGATAGGTTTGCACAGTTTATTCCAATTGATCCAAGCAATACTACTTTTAACCGCCGAGCCGGACCAAAGGAATCTCTGTTGGATCGCAATAATATCTTTAACTATTTTCGCAGGAGCCTTGAAAAAAGACAAGTAATGGATAGGCAAATTAACAAGCACAGAGTTAAGCAAAGTAACTCTGCCACCTATTGACAAATTTCTACCTACCCAAATGTTTAATTGAGCTTTTAACGAGTCCAAAACCGGATTCCAAAACGACACTTTCCTGTGATTTCCTCCTATACACTACGCCAAAATTGCTTTTTGGCAGCATCACATAGACAACGCTTTTTATCAAAAGCGTTGCTATATGTGTTAAAAAAAACATGCTGAAAAAAAGCGCTGCCTAAAGGCCTACTTTAGAAAGCGCTGCAAAAAGCCATACAAATGTGACACCTTAGAAAGCGCTTTTAGGAAAGCGCTGCTGTCGTAACCCAAAATTTGACCTCCTTCTCTTGCCTTTTGCATGAGCATGAGCATTCGCATCGTTAGCATACGCATTCACACTTTTCTTTGTGTGTTTCTTGTTGCAGGATATTCAAGTTTTCCAAGCCCGATTAATCATATCCTCACAAAGTCATCTCCTCATCAAAACAAGCACAAAACAAGGGTTTCCACACCTATTCATCAAAACAAGAGGTGGAAAATCGGAACCGGAGCCATAACACCCATTTTTAAGAAAATTTGTGCAAAGTTGGCTGAAGTAACTGGTTAACGTGTGATGTGTAACCGGTTACTCAGTGCAAATTTGCAGTTCCTGCTGCATTTTTGGGACAGCAGCCATGCATTCTCTTTGGTCATTGATTCTACAGTGTTTTAGCAGTGTGTGGAACATTCTAGACAGTTCAAGACCATTCAACATATTTCCCTTACATTTATTCTATGCATCACCTTAAATCAAGTGCACCATGTTCCTTATTTTCCAAGTAATGTGGACCTTTGGATGATGGAGTGCACCTTGGGATTGTTACCAAGTTGGCTCTAACTAACTGAGTTAACCGCCTTGACTCGGTGAGTCAAGTCCAACTAACTCCTAGCCTAGTTCCAAACCCAAAGCTAATTCCAAACCAAATTCCAAACCATCTCACACTCCAAACCTAAAGTCTATATAAACTCACCTTCACTCATTTTCAAGGACCTTCAACCATTTGCTCCATTTCACTCTCAATTCTCCCACATTTCACCTTCACTCATTTTCAAGGACCTTCAACCATTTGCTCCATTTCACTCTCAATTCTCCCACATTTCTCTCCCAATTTTCTGCAACTTCTTCATCTTCATCTCAATTCTCTTCCAAACCTCACCAAAAGCTCTTAATTCTTGAAGGATAATCACTTTTCACATTGAAAGTGATTATCTCTTGAGCTTAACCTCCATCATTTAGCATTTCTTGGTTGGATTTCTGGAAGCACACCTAATTCTACTTCAATTCGAGAGTTCTATAACATTCAATTTGGTGCAAAGTTGATTTCGGTGCATTTTCGCGTTTTTGATCGGCTTCGATACGGTTCGTCTACAAGTTGAAGATTCCTCTGGTTGTCTTTGATTTTCTGCATCAAGAATCCTTTGCAGTAATTACCAAGGCACATCTCAGCCTTGTAGGTTGGTGGATCTATCTTTTCTCTCTGTTTCGATTGATTATGCGCGTATACGTTGTGGTTTCAATCGTTTTCGGTTTGATTTACCATGCAATTGTTTGATCTTTGATCTTCGGGATTATTGATTTCAATTTGTGTTTAATTGCCCTTACATGATGTAATTTTCGTGTACAAAGTTGTATCTAAGCATGTGGTGGTTTGAAAAGTTGTTTTTCTGTTTTTTTTTTCACCATTGTTCAGTGGTAACCGGTTAACGTCTGGTGGTTAACCGGTTATTCGGTGCAATTTTCACCAAAAATGCTACTTTTTAAGCAAGTAACCGGTTAACGCATGGTGAGTAACCGGTTACCACTGAACAGAATGGCCAATTTTGAGCTTTTTCAAGTTTGTTTGACGTCCTTTCTTCACCTAACTTCCATGGATTAATATGCTTAATATTTGTGGATGTTTTAAGTTTGGTTTAGCCTCTGTTTGAAGCATGCTTGAGGATTTTCAATGCTCGGTTTGTTCATTTATCAATTATGTGCAATTATGGCTATGTTGGTTCATGAACATTTTACATTCCATTTGATCACTTGTTAACATGTTTGGCAATGCATATTGGTTATCATTTGGTACTGTTTGTGCATTTTTTTTCTTGCTTTGCATTAAGTTTGTTCTTGATTGAACAAATTTAATCTTGTATAATCAATAAGTCACACCCTTGGCTTTAATGATTTTCCACTCTCTTTGGAAAATAGTTAGTTTGGTTTTCCCTTTGATTAATTGATCGAAACCATGTTTCGATTAGTTGATCTTCCCCTTCCCTCTCTTTAGGCCTCCTTTAGAGCTTTCTCTCTCGATCCCCCGTGGAGTTGGAGTTTCGCGCTATGCCTTGCATCGGAGCACTGTACAAATTGACGCCGTTATGCTGTCCGTTTCTCTACTCAGGAGCACTGTACAACTTGGAGTTGCTGTGCCGTCCGTTTCAACTTCTGCATTACACCCTGTGTGTTAGAGAAGGAATGAGAAGGGAGAATTCCTACTCTCATTCTGACTACTTCAGGTAGGGGACGAATGACCCTGTGCTTGGCTTAGTCACCTCTAACCCCAGGCGGTAGTGTGCTTCTGTTCCCCAGTCGAGTCGATCCCTGATCATTCTTTTCTCTTCGCGATCTCTTTTGATCCTTGATCATTTTTTGCTCATATCTCTATCTCTCTTGGTCAACCATCTTTTTGGTTACGATCCTTTGTTCACTGGGTTAGCCAGCTATTTTCGTTTCAATACCCTATTCTTTTCTTGAGGTCAATCATTGTTCTTTTGATCCCCCTGGAGAGTCTTTTTCCCTTCTTCGATTAAACACAATATTCCTGTTAAATACCGAAACCCTTGCGGGGTTCGCAACCTTCTTTTGGTTCTTCTCCCTTTATTGGATAATCACTATCTGTCAGTTAAAACACCAATGTTTGTGCTCCTTCTCAGTTAACCACAGTCTGCCTGTTAACATACTAAGTTCCTCGGGTTAATCACCTTCTCTTGGTTAATCACCCGTTTCTTCAGTTAACCACATCCCGTCTGTTAAAATACTAAAGTCCCTTTTTGAGTTAATCACCTTCTCTTGGTTAATCACTCATTTTTTCTCGGTTAATCACAGTTCTCCTGTTAAAACCGAATCCCCGCAGTTGGCAACCTTTATTGGTTCGAATACTTGCACCCTTGGGCTAGTAACCTCTTTTGGTTCAATACCCCTCTTTCGTTGATCAAGTACTGTTTGTTCAGTCATTTCCAACACCCCTTTTGGGTTACGACCTTCGGTCGGTCCTACACCCGTCTTTCTGGTTAATCACAGTTTTCTCTGTTAAAACCAATGCTTCTCTACCCCCACAGAGTCGCAGTCCTTTCTTTCTTCGGTTAACCACTGTTTATCAGTTAACATACCGACGCCCCCTCAGAGTCAAAACACATTCTCTTGGTTCAGCACTCTCTCTCTTGGTTTATCACAGTCCGTCTGTTGACACCAGCCTTTTCCCCGCCAAAGTTTTACTCTCTTTCTTCGGTTAACCACTGCCAGCCAGTTAATATACCGAGTCTCCTTGTTCTCTTGGTTATTACACCATCCCTTTATTTGGATCCCCAACGGAGTCCCTTTCTATTCCCTGTGCTATTTCATTCTTGGTTTTGACACTATTCCTCTTTGTTATCCCCAGCGGAGTGTCTTTCATTCTTGGTTTCGACACCATTCTTTTCCTAGTTTCTTGTACAATCACTCTTACTGTGTGGTTTTCCCCTCTAGTAGAGTTTTTCTTTCACTCTTGCTCTTGGTTTTGACACCACTTCTTTCGTCTCCTGGTTTCTTTCTTGTTTTGTTTTCCGTTCGGTTACCCGAACTACGGAAGCTCTGATTCTGCATTCTTTCGAATGTATGATACGTAGGCACGAGACGCGATGTCTTGGCGAGCACACTTCCACCCTTTTTTCCTTCTCCCTTTATTTCTTTCTTTTTCCCCTTTCTCCTCTCTCTCCCTTTCTTTTAGCTAGAAGCCTTTAGATAGATAACCCATCCAAGCCTAGAAGCAAGCGAAATGGTTCCCGTCGAGTACGACGGATGCGTTAGGTGCTAGTACCTTCCTTTCGCATAACCGACCCCCCCGTTCCCGTTTCTCTTCCCCTTGGGTTTTATCGATATTTTCCCTGTCCTTTGGGACTAAATAAAGTTCGGTGGCGACTCTGTTGTATCGTTGAGTGTGCGATTCACTTAGGATGTAAACCAACCATCTTCAGCTGCTAAAGGCACACTTTAGAAAGCGCTTTTAAAAAGTGCTGCTAAAGGCATTACGTAGGTCACACATTAGAAAGCGCTTTCTGAAAGTGCTACTATAGGCAATTAAAAAGAAAGCGCTTTTAGAGAAAAAGCGCTGCAAAAGCTAATACATAAAAAAGCGCTTTCCAAAAGCGCTATCTTATGTTATTATTTCATAAATATTAAAAAACTTTTCATTATTTCAGAACGCCCTAATCATTTGTTTTCTTTCTCCCTCTCTCTCGCGACTTCTCCTTCCGCCGTGTCTCCCCCTCTCTCGCGACTTCTCCCTCCGCACTGCTCCTCTGTTCGTCTTGTCCGACCGGTGTTCCTCTGTCTGTCTTCTCCGACCGGAACTGTTCCTCTGTTTGTATCTCCATCTTCGCCGACCGGCATTCCTCCGTGAGTGTCACTGTTTCTTTTGTTTGTTCTTGAGTTTCAATTATTGTTTAATGTTCTTGAGCTTGCTATATAGTTTCTTTTGTTTGTTCTTGAGCATCTTGTTTTGTTTTTGTTTTGTTTTTAGTTTGAATGTGTTAGTTTGAATGTAGTTTGAATGAGTGTTGTTATATTATAGGAAATTATATCCATTACAAAAATGAAGGTTGTTAGAAAAATGAGTGTTATAGAAAAATGAGTGTCATTAGAGTATCAAAGTGTTGATGTGGTTGTTGTCGATTTGGTGAAGATGATAAATAGTGATATTTGTGTAGACTAAGTGTTTGATAAAATACTTAAGTGAATTTTTGAACTCAAGAATTATGATAATAATTGTGATGAGATTTGGATTCTTGAATTGGTGCTAATTGTGATAATTGTGTTGAATCCTATAATTTTTTATTTGTTTCGAGATTGTGAAGTTGTTTGAGAATTAGATTGTGAATTTTTTATTCTTGAAAAGGTAGTGTGCATGTCGAAGCCTCTTTTGGTTACTACTTGTTGCTAATTCATGAGATGATGGAATTGTAGTTTGGATAGAAATGTGATTCACTTTCTTTCAATACTAAAACTTCAATTCAAATTAGAATTCCATCAACTTTTGGAATTGTATTTCATGCTTGACACCGACACTTTTGTTGTGAATTTTCATGCTTGACATCCGTGCAAGATTCATGCATTTTTGAGCCGATTTTTCATGTGAAATAGTTGCTGCCCCGTGCACGGAAATGGTACTTCCGGTTGGATTTAATTCGAGCCATATAGTTTTTTTGAGTCCGTTGGCATGTTTGTAGGCTATCGTTCGATTTTCATGCGATTCCGTTCCGATGATTTGTGCGCCTATTTTTGAATTTAATGTTATTCGACTCCATTTGATGTGTACATTTTTGTATGATATATGTTTGAGTCTTTTTGGTCATTTACGGACTATTGCGCTTGAGTTTGCTTGTTTCTGGATTGGTTTTGTATGCGTTTCAAACAATTGCGTCACCGCTGCCCGGGTTTCAAAGTATTGGTTCCGATGTTTGTTCGGATTGCATATTATCATGTTGCTACTTGTTTTTCAGTTGTGAATTGAATGTGCAAATTCCAGTTGCATTTCCTTGTTGTTTATAGTATGAACTGTGTAGAATATAATGATGTAGTTGTCTGAGGTGTTATTAACTTATTAAATTTGCTATATATAGGGGTTACTTGTGAACTGCACAATACTTTAACAAGAGCACTATTGGAAGCGGTATAGGGCAAGCAACACAAGTTTTGGAAGTATTTTTCTGGGAATTTATCGTGTCCACAGAGATCGGTGCTACTGAACTGCCATTCGACAATATCTAAGTTTATGAGTTTGGGTTTAAATGGTTTTAAACATAAAAACAGAAAAGTAAATATAAACATAAAAATAATTCATTCTTCGGAGAGAAAAGACTTATCAAACATGTATATATTCCACTCGTCACAAACTTAAACCTATCGACCAGTTACACTCAACCTACAATACTCCTCAATATCACCCGGTATCGCTCACAATAGTGTTCATCTCTGACACACCGAGCTGAGAGAACAACCGTATCACTCTCTTCATCACTCTCGCGCACGAAGCCTAAAAATACGGAAAGCATTAAGTTCCGACACCCATACGGATTGTTAGCCCTAAATCTATCTCTAGCATCCAGAAACTAACAGATAATCATCCTTAATGAAGGTTTGCGATGTTTATCTCTAACACAACCCAAACCCCGCGCATAAAGCAAAAAATCAGAGAAAATCATCAATAGAGATTTGTAAATCAAATTAAATATAACGCCATGGGCGACAAATATACATAAGATCAAAGTAAAAACATATACAAACCCAACAAACAAAAATTACAAAGAGAAGAGAGAAGACGAATCAAACATTTCTTGGTTTGTCAACACCAATCAACGAGAGATTCGACTCCGGATCATCCAATCGCAAGCTCCATTGTTGTTTTCTAAGCTAATCTAATGAAGAAATGAAGTTTGATGGAGTGGGAGCAAAAAATCACCCAAAACCATCCCTAGAAAAATCTGTTCTAATCTATTTATAAAGGGGCTGAAAATCGCAGACCGCGCTAAGCGCGCTGTCATTTATTGTTAAACCGCCTTAAATCCCGCTTAGCGGGCTCCAGACCACACTAAGAGGGCAACCTTCTGTAACTAGCTCCATCCCCGCGCTAGGAGCGCGCTAAGCGCGCTAGCAGCATGCCTCAAAAATCCAACTTTCTTCAAAACTGCTCCTAGCTTCCTTTTATTGGTTCAAATGGCACATCTTGGAGCCTTTATTTGCTCATTGCTCCAACAATGCTTTATTACCTACAAAATGAATGGAAAATTATCAATTGTTACACAAATGAACCAAAAACACAAATATATACTAACTACGTATTTATACACAAAGTGGGGTTTATTCAAACGATATTTACCAAAAAACATTGATAAGTGCAACAAAACTTATATACAAAAATAGGTACAATTTGTACTTATCAACTCTCCCCAACTTACATAATTGTTTGTCCTCAAACAAAGCCAACATCAAAAGGAACAAAAGCGAAATCCAAGAAATCACGCAACAACAAGTTTTGAAAATCGGACAAATGAATGGTTCAAGTGAAAACGGTACACACAAAGTAAATACTTACCACTAAACTACGACGATAACATAGTCACGAAACAAATGCAAAATACAAAAATCATGCCAAACATCCTAAAATAACACAAGTTCCAAAGTGAATCACACCTAGTAAAAACAATCATCGGTAGATGAAAAACACAAAATGAGGTACTTTACACTCACACAACACTCATGCAAACAAAAGACTAAATTATGCATTCATCCAAAAATTCACATTGAACATACAAAGGCAAGAATCACAAGGACTTTCAAGGTTGTAACGTGGTCAGGTAAACAAACAAGGGCAATTTCTAAAGGTAATTGAAACAAAAACTTGCCTAAACCTAAGGGAGTGATCAACTCACAAAGATCCAAATACAAAATTTCAACCAACTTCTTCCACAAACCCAAGTGTTACACAACAACACTACTTATTTAGCACAATTATTGAAACTCTTTTTGTTTCCTTTTTCAAGGATTTTCTTTTTCTCCTTTTTTTTTCTTTCCTTTTCTTTGTCACATTTTTTCTCTTTTTTCTTTTCTTTTTCAATCCTCATAGAATCCAACCAATGAGTACACAATCATTCTCTCCCCAACTTGAATTCAACCATATCATCATGTGAATACTCCCTACTTTCTAAGGCAAGGAAAAAATCCATACAACAACACAAAGTTGAGGTCCAAGAAAAAACAAAATCCATCAAAAATAAGTGAACAAAATACTCATAGACAAGCATTAAGTTCAAATAAAAACATGGATAAAAAAGCTCAAAGGGGTTACAAATTCTCACACACTCACAAGGTGAATTGACTATTTGGCTAGGGTGGTTGTGCTCAAAATGAAATAAATGCCTTCATCCTTTTCATGCATTCATATACACAACATAAACAACAGATTCAACATAATAAAATCCAGTTAGAACAAGAATGTTGGAACTCCGAGCATATATGAACAATGGAAGGCTTCCTCACAAAAAGGGTGGGAACTAAAGTGATTCACACAAGAACAAGTATACAAAAGAATGAATGGCATATAAGTTGTAAAAAGCCTAAGTATCATGAATATGCTAAAGTCAAGAAAGCGATAAACACATACCTTGAACGTGTACAAAACTTTAAACACTATCATTACCACACATTCGCAAGTTGAAACACTCAAAATAAAAAAATCACCGAATGCGACTTCAAGCAATCAGACCAAAATTTGAGTCCAAACAACAACAAAAGAATTAGAAAAATTACTAATAATTACTCATATATAAGGCCTTGGTGGAAGTGGGAAGAAGGGGGACAAGTGAACAATTAAAAGAATTCACTGGCTCAGCACAGCAGAGCGTGCTAAGCGCGCAGACCCCCGCTAAGCGCGCTACACCAGAACCATAAAAACCAGTACAACAACAAGGTTATGGTGTAGGTCTCCACTTAACACCTACACAATCTCATATACAATGAAAAAGTAATAACGGAACAAAAAACGATAAAACATGCTTGTTTTACGTCATAAGCTCGACGCCTATTATTTACAAACCAACACATTGCTTCGGAAGAGCCAAATGCTTTCACTCTCGCCTTTGCTCTCATCTCTTCGAGCTCTAACCGGAACTACACATCTAACCACACTTTTGGCAAACGTGAAGAGAAACAAATATATACACTATATTCACAATTATGCAAAACATGTAAAATTCACAAATATGGTAAACGTATACAAGTATCAATATAAACAAGTGAAAATAGACAATATATACGATATCTACAAAACTAAAAAAAAAAAGAAACTATCGCAATGCGATCCAATAAAAACACCAATCCCCGGCAACGGCGCCATTTTGTTGGAAGCGGTATAGGGCAAGCAACAAAAGTTTTGGAAGTATTTTTCCGGGAATTTATCGTGTCCACAAAGATCGATGCTACTGAACTGCCATTCGACAATATCTAAGTTTATGAGTTTGGGTTTAAATGGTTTTAAACATAAAAACAGAAAAGTAAATATAAACATAAAAACAATTCATTCTTCGGAGAGAAAAGACTTATCAAGCATGTATATATTCCACTCGTCACAAACTTAAACCTATCGACCAGTTACACTCAACCTACAATACTCCTCAATATCACCAGGTATCGCTCATAATAGTGTTCATCTCTGACACACCGAGCTGAGAGAATGACCGTATCACTCTCTTCGTCACTCTCGCGTACGAAACCTCAAAATACGGAAAGCATTAAGTTCCGGCACCCATACGGATTGTTAGCCCTAAATATATCTCTAACATCCAGAAACTAACAGATAATCATCCCTAATGAAGGTTTGCGATGTTTATCTCTAACACAACCCATACCCCGCGCATAAAGCAAAAAATCAGAGACAATCATCAATAGAGATTTGTAAAGCAAATTAAATATAACGCCATGGGCGACAAATATACATAAGATCAAAGTAAAAACATATACAAACCCAACCAACAGAAATTACAAAGAGAAGAAAGAAGAGGAATCAAACATTTCTTGGTTTGTCAACACCAATCGACGAGAGATTCGACTCCGGATCATCCAATCGTAAGCTCCATTGTTGTTTTCTAAGCTAATCTAATGAAGAAATGAAGTTTGATGGAGTTGGAGCAAAAAATCACCCAAAACCATCCCTAGAAAAATATGTTCTAATCTATTTATAAAGGGGCTAAAAATCGCAGACCGCGCTAAGCGCGGAGCAGCGCGCTAAGCGCGGAGCAGCGCGCTAAGCGCACTATCATTTATTGTTAAACCGCCTTAAATCCCGCTTAGCGGGCTCCAGACCGCGCTAAGCGGGCAACCTTCTGTAACTAGCTCCATCCTCGCGCTAGGAGCGCGCTAAGCGCGCTAGCAGCATGCCTAAAAAATCCAACTTTCTTCAAAACTGGTCCTAGCTTCCTTTTATTGGTTCAAATGGCACATCTTGGAGCCTTTATTTGCTCATTGCTCCAACAATGCTTTATTACCTACAAAATGAATGGGAAACTATCAATTGTTACACAAATATTTATACACAAAGTGGGGTTTATTCAAACGATATTTACCAAAAAACATTCATAAGTGCAACAAAACTTATATACAAAAATAGGTACAATTTGCACTTATCAAGCACTTCCTCAAAAAACTCCGCGGCCAAGAAGGTGACTGAGAAAATGAAGAAGGACAGTCCAAATGTTGCAATATCTGCTGCATCATCAATCAGAGCAACCTTGTCCGGGAAGAAATCTGTGACAAAGATGAAATCCCTCACAAAAGATCGCGCTCTGAAACGTAATTTTGGTGCAAATGTTGATGAGGACTGGGATGAAGACTGGTTCAATTTTCTTCATTCAGGAGGCTGGAGATAGAGAAAGCGATTAGCTTCTAGAGGGGAAGCTGTATTTTGTTGTTGTTTTGATTGTCCCCTTATATGGGTGTTAGTGATTTTTCTGGCCTTCAGGCTCTCTTTTTAATTGTATTGTACAATGTTTTGGCTCATCTGAGACATTTTATATATGGTTAAATATGTTTTTAGTCCCTATAAAGTTTGAAATTTCATTTTTAGTCCTTCCCTACCTTTTGGCAACGGTTTTTACAAAATAACCGTTGCCAAAACCAGCTAAAACCGTTGCCAAAACCCAGGAGGGACTAAAAATGAAATTTCAAACTTTATAGGGACTAAAAACATATTTAACCCTTTTATATAATATGTCATTTTTCCTCCTGCAAGGAATTACCTTTTTATGTATATGCTAGCCCCTCGAGTACTTAAGTCAAGATGACTTAGAGTGGTCCATCATAAGGTACCAAGCGTTATTTTTTTGCCTTTTTGTTTTCTGAGACTTTATATTTGGGGTATGAAAAAGCGCTGCCTAAAGATGCCAATAGAAAGCATAAAAGGCCAGAAAAAGCGCTGCTAAAGGCCCACTTTAGACAACACTTTTCCAGAAAAAGTGTTGCTAAAGGCCTACTTTAGAAAGCGCTTTTCCAGAAAAAGCGCTGCTAAAGGCCTACATAAGGCAACACTTTTGCATAAAACAAAAGCGCTGTCTTTACCTATAGCAGTGCCACCTTAGGCAGCGCTTTTAAGTGCTGTTAAAAGCCAAAAAAAGCACTGTCTTTTCCCTTCCGTGGCATAGTGATATTAACACCAAGGAATTTGAAAGGGAGAAAGCCCGAACTGTAAAATAAGAAAGTTTCAGCAGCTTTTAAGAAAGAAGGCTCAAGCCCAACACCGAAGAGGAAAGGGGTAATCGGGTCACCTTGCTTTAGACCTCTAAACGCTTTAAATTCCACCGAGGGGTTACCATTAATCAAGACAGAAACAAAAGAGGAGCACACAGACCCTTTAATCCACTTAATTCAATTAGGCTCAAAGTTCATTGATCTAAGGACATGAATCAAGAAATTCCAATAAACACAATCGTAGGTTTGGGAAAAGTCGACCTTGAAGAGAAGACACCTTTTCTTATCTCTTCTAGCCGAATCTATAATCTCATTCGCAAGAAGCACACCATCCAACAAATTTCTCCTAGGTATAAATGTCGTTTGTACCGGAGAAACTAAACTGGAGATAACAGTAGACAATCTAGACGTAAGTATCTTCAAAATTACTTTAGAAATACAACCAACAAGGCTTATGGGCCTGTAGTCACCAAACTTTTGAGGACAATCCACTTTGGGAATCAAGGCAATAAACGACGAAGAAAAGGCTTTCGGGATCGCACCTGAAGAAGAAAAATGAACCAGACATTTAACAAAATCTAATCCAACCACTTCCCAAGACTCCTTAATGAAATTGAACGAGAAACCATCGGGTCCAGGGGACTTGTCGCCCTCACAAGCGAAGACAGCGGCGCGAATTTCTTCATGAGAGAAAGGGGCTTCCATCCTGGAATGATCTTCCAAGCTAAGTTTCTTAACATCATCAAGATTTAAAACAGGTCTGGTATAGGCATCCTTCGAATACTTTGCCTTAAAGAACTCACAGGCTGCCCTTTTAATATGAGTTGGGTCTTGAATCACATTCTCATCTGTTCCAATCGCAAAAATAAAATTCACCCTATCCCTGGCCTTCAAAGAAGAGTGAAAATACCTACTGTTAATGTCCCCTCCCTTCAACCATTTTGTCCTGGATTTTTAAAATAACACACTTTCCCGGAATCTAAGACTGCTCCACAATAGCTCTTGAACCTCTACTTTTTTTTAATATCCCCATCGGACAAACCTTCCAAGCTTCCTTCCATCACCTCATCAATTTCATTAATAGAATTATTGATCTTAAGGTCGAGCCAACAAAAAACGTGAACATTCCACTATTTCAAACGAGCTTTAAGAGCAAGAAGCTTTTCTTTAAGCACGAAAGAAGGAGAACCTTGAATAGATAGCGAATCCCAAACTTCCCGAATAAAAGGCTTGAATTCCTTGTGGTCCATCCAGCAATTGAAGAACCAAAAAGGTTTAGGACCTGAATTATAGCTGATAGATTTGATCCAAACTGACCTGTGGTCGAAAATATCGCGCTTGCCGATGTATTAAGCCTTGAACTCCCAACAATTAATCAGATTATCATCAACTAAAAACCTGTCTAGGTTACTGCAACTCAACCCGTTAGAATTAAACCAAGTAAACCGGTTACCAACAAAGGGAAGGTCAATGAGGTTCAACTCATCAATGAACGCTCGTAATTTCACACAATCTCTCGAAATAGACGAGCATCTACCCTTCCTCTCTTCACTGCTTTTCACAGAATTAAAGTCGCCACCTATTAACCAGCTTCCACCTGGGTTCCGGTTTTTGAAATCAATTAAGTCGGCCCATAATCTACGCTTATCTCTAAGCCCACAAGGAGAATAAACGATGACCACGAACAAACTGGTATTCATCTAATCGAAAATAGAACAGATAAAACCAGTTCCTTTAACAGAAGACACATGGGTAAACAAACCTTTTCTCCAAACAGTCAAAATACCTCCAGATGCTCCCTCAGAAGCACTAGCAGACCACTCACAACCCCCATTTCCCCAAAGACTTTTGACCAATGAATCAGTCATATTAGAAATCTTAGTTTCTTGGAAAAAACACAAATCAACATTACCTTTCGAAAGAGAATTACAGATTCTCCTTCTTTTGAGAGGTAAGTTGCACCCGCGTACGTTGTAAGACACAAAAATCATTTCCACCTTTTCAACACCCTTCCTAGTAGAGAATTGAGATCTGTCATACAATTCAAGTTCTCTAATAACACCCTCAAAAGCTTCCTCATCTTCGTCAGCTTCAATACCCATGAGTTTAACGGATTCCAACACCTTACGAGGGACGTTATCCAAATCCACCTTACATCTGAAATTGCATCTTCTAATATCTGATTCATCAACCGAGAAAGAGCTCTCTGGCACAACAGACTTCACATCATCTTCAACAACAAAAGGCAAAGCAGGAAGCTTACACTGAGGAGGGTTAATAATTTTCCTGGGTTTGGAGGGAAAACGCTTCAGCAAAGTAGAAGGTGATGCGTTGATGAGAGAAGAGTAGAACGAAGGGGAAAAAGGAATTTGGGTCTTGTAAAAATCTACTAAAGGTTTTTTCATTTTGGTTTTAGGCCCAAAATTAGGCCCCACAGGCCCACCAAGGGAAGAGGAAATAGAATCCGAGCCTACAAGATCCATAACATTATTCACACTCTGGCCCACCACTTCCTTAGGATCAGACTCGTTAGCATTATTAGAGAACTCCTCAACTAAATGAGTAAACTTAACTGGTGGCACATCATCCAATACAACCACCCTAACAAGTTTGACTTTTTCCTGGTCTTCTGCCTCCCTATTTGCCTCAGCACTAGCCCTGCCAGCGGCTTCCCCTAGCGTATCACAAACAAGGATAGGTAAGCTTCCTGAACAACTACTTGCGACATCTGAGCTTCCCTCAACATCCTTAATGCTAGTCACCTCACTCATGCTATTGGGACAGGACTCTGCATCTTCTACTTCACCCCCTGGAGACCAAGAGCAGTCATTTTCATTATCATCTGAATCCAAAGAGACAAAGGATTCTTCATCCACACCATCTTCAACCTGAAAACCTGCACCGGACTCCATTAAACCTTCAGACAATGAAACATTAAACAAAGTTCCATTAATATCTAAATCCAACTTCTCATTAAAGATAATCCTCCAGCTGGTTTTAATGAAAAGTCTGGCCTCGTCAAATCTAATATTCTTCATAGTATCATTGTCCACTTTAATGAAAGTGCCAAATTTCTTGGCTAAGCAACAAAACACTTCCTTGGTCCAAGCAAAGCACGTCAAACCCAAGCATCTCACCCACACAAATCTCTCTTTATCAACGTCCTCAATAGAGCATGGTTTAAGAACTGAGAACCAAGTGTAGCACCGCGATTTGGATTGTCGGACAAACTCATGGATAACTCCATGATTTTTAGATTCTAATAAACATTTACTAGCTACCATTGGTGTAGCTAATATATCAAAAAACCTTCCTCAAAGAGAGACTGTTGAATCAAGAAAGGGTTGCAATTTTCTTGAACCACTCCCACATACGCCTCTTCAAACCTCTTAAGATCCTGAATTTCAAACTTAAGCCGTCTGGTTAAAGGAAAAGCTTCCTGGAACTCATCCGATCTACTAGTATTACCTTTGCTAACCACCTGAGCAAAGGAAACCTTAGGCACTGTTCTATTCCTTTCTCTCCTATTATCCTTACGAACATCAATAATTTTTCTCGAATGGAAGTCTGCCATAGGCACTGGGTCATCGTTCTGAAAACGCAGAACATTTGCATGCAATTTTTTGCCTTTAAAAAATATGCTATCAAGCTTCACTACCAAAATCCTCGGATCGTGAACTTTCCTAAATCGGGCAAATCCAAACCTCATCCCTCTTTTATCCCTCCTATCGAGGATAAAAACCTCTGATATAACACCATACACCTTGAATACCTCAAAAAGGTCCTTAGCATGCATGTTATCCGGAAAATCAGATATGAAGAAAGATGTGATAGGCTCTCCAATAGCCGCACCTTTACCTCCATTTTCCCTCCAAACCGAAAAGCTAGTAACACCGTTAGAAGATTTTTTACGAGTAACTTTCTTCCAATCCATTATAAACAATCAAACCACGAACTCTCCTGAAAGGACCAAGACACATGCAATAAACAGAGAAAATCGAACTGGTACCAAGGCCCCTAGCCCTAAGGCTAGGAGTTTAAGCCGAAGATACCAGATAACCTCAACTGATATTACCTACTAGGTCAACAATGGAGAAAGATCGAATACTGGTAAGATGAAGAAGACATTGGTAATGGGTTCCTTTTTTAGTATGTGGATGATCTTGATTTCCTCTTATTTATTCTGACAATAATTTCTACAACATTAATAGCCTTTCCATAGACAATAAGAAAATGTTCTAAATTAAATAAATAGTAATTACTAATTAAAATAATAATAAAATGATAAATAAAAAAATATTAAAATAATAAAAAAATGGTAAATAAGAAAATATTAAAATAATAATAAAATAATAAATAAGAAAATGATTACTCATTATTATAATTAATAATTATTTAATAAAAAATACTCACAAGTATTATTATTCATATACAAACTAACTCAAATTAAAAAAAAACCACTAACCAACTAACAAATGAAACTAACTCAAATTAAAAACCATTAACCCATTAACAAATGATAAAACTAACTCATATACAATGATTTAAAAGCCACTAAACCACTAACTCACTAATAAATAATAAAAACTAACTCATGCAATGCAATACTTTACAAGATTATGCTTATAAATATATTGCTACACTATGCTTCCATGTGTTCTCATGCTATTTAAGAAATCAAAAAGAAGAAATTTTGGTTTACATATCCATCTAGATAAATGGTTATTTGTCCATTCTTCAATTTTAATCCGATTATTTTTTCTTCTTCTCAATTTCCATATTCAGTTGTATTATTTTTGTTAGTTTGTTTTCTACTCATTATTTTTCTATTTTTAGAGAAATCAAAGAGTAGAAATATTGGCTTTTATCATGTAATAAATTGTAGTCGTGTGATTAATGTAGAGGTGAAATTCTTTCTATAATTTTTACCATTTTCAATATCATTTCTCAATTTTTAACTTCATTTTTCTTACCAAGTACAAAATATTTTTTTATTTATAATTTTTTATTGATTTTAACATGTATAAACATATCATGAATGAAATAATTGTATAAATAATTAAAATATTCTTCAAATATGCTGTTTAATTTTTATATTTTATTAATTTATTATATTTATTGTTTGATTCTATATTTTCTACTTCTCTCATCTTATTCTCTCTTTTTTTCCATCTTATTCTCTTACTTTTAATTTTTATATTTGAAGATTAAGTCCTTCTTTTATAATAGTTGTAACACCCCAAAATTTGCCCTCTTATTTATACTCAATAAGTGGCTTATGCTTCACCTTTCATATGCATTTAGGTCATAAACATTACACATGCATCATTAGTCTTCCCAAGGCATTGTATCAAGGATTTATCCATCATTGATTGATCAAAGCAAAGAGAATGAAATATACTCAATCACTTAAGCCACAAAGGCCCCTCAAGACTCAAGACATCCCATTTGGTTCACCATTTCACACTACAAAAAAAAAGGTCATCCGCCACGGACAGAAAACCGCGGTTATATGTAAAATAACCGTGGTTGAAAGCTTTAGCCACAGTTTGGCCACGAGAAATCAACTGTGGGATATGCGGCCGTGGCCTAAAGAATAAGCCGCGGTTTTTGTGTTTGTGCCACGTTTTATATACATCCGTGGCTTGAATAGGCCACGATTTAGGTATCTAGGTTAAGGCCGCGGTTTATCATGCGCCGCGGTTCTTAACAGTGGCCGAATCTAGCCACGGTTCTTATTTAATGTATATGGTTTTAATTTATGGCCACTAATTAAAACCGCGACTTCATTTTGCTCATGGTTTTACACCATTTATGTAGGTCACGGTTTCTTTTTGTGCCGCATAGTTGTAACCATATTGTTCTTCATGACATTTAATTTTCAATAATATATACATCAATTTTTTAGCTTTACATAGACATTCATTATACTAAGCAATGGTTAAGCATATTTAGGAAACAAATTGTAACAAAAACAAGTTACACCATTTATTTATAGATAGACAGAAAATTAAATAAGTCTTACAAAATTAAGATTAAAGATAGATAAATAAAGTTAATCCTAGATTACTTTAGACGATAATAATATTAACAAAAAAAAAGATAGTTTTGTGATCATAAAATAAGTTACAAATTTCAACTTAAAAACAAATTGTGTCCACTTAATGACCTATAACTTTCATCTTCAAGTTTTCATCTTCAAGTCTCCAATACTAATTTTTAATCTTCACCTATAAAATATTAAAAATAGAAGATGAATGATAACACAATTCAACAAGAATAATATGAATCCTAAAAATGAGCCAAATCCATTAAATCCTAATATCTGTAAATATAAGGATGACTAAACCTTAAAGTAGCTACATAGTATTATCAACAGTTATTATATAAGATTTCATTCATGGTGAATTTTGACACAGCATAATGTAAAATGTTAATGCTCACAGGTATTTATATTTGTTGCATAGACCTTCTCGAGTCGTTGGCCACAAGTAGTTCCGACTGCATCTGGGAGAAGACGAGTGATCTGTATTTAACAGAAACATCCACAACCACAGGTACCAATAAGAATTACCAATACAGAGTAGAAACATATTAGCAAAAGCTATGAGTCAGCATTACCTAGCTTCATCAACATTCATAAAACGAGGAGGCAGAACAAATGCCATGTTATCTGTTGTGTAATCCATAAATTTGGCCCTGGTGTAACGGTCAATATCGTGTGAATCATAATCACCCCACCGAAGTTGAACATCAATCCAAATGGCTTTACAATTCCTATACCTTCTACAAATATAACACCAGGAAAAAGACTGGCCTGTGGCTTGAGACAAACACATATTGAACATAAAATTCAGATTTATACAACACATTATATAAAACTCAGATTTATAATTCCTATCCCTGCATACTGAACATAAAATTCAGATTTATACAACACATTATATAAATTTCTCTATTAGCATAAGCGACAATATTTGGAAAAACTTTCAAAAACTTACATTTGATAAGTGTGTTCCAAGTTATTCTAATAAGTTAATCTTCCATTTGAATAATTTCCAAACAAATTGTTTATTAAATTTATGGTTTGGAATTGTTTAACGAAAAAAATATAAACTCACATAGTTTTGTGGTTTGGAATTTGTGATAAAGTTGAAGGAATAGGACCAGTCAACTAATTGTTCTTCAATAATTATAAGCTAACATAGCCATTGGGAGAATTCCTATTCACAACCCATTTGCTGCTTCCAATTAGAATATTCAACCTATGACACTTCAACATTAATCATAATCCATTGCCATTGGGAGAATTCTTTAAACTACAGTTCGAGTATATGACATTGCCACAGTAAAATCATGTTATTTCACTACCAAATTGTGTTCTAAGAACTTAATATACAATAGTAAACAATATATTTTTGAATAATTTCTTATTACAAACAAGTTTTTGTAGATGTGTGTTTAAGCAAGTAGGCAAAATATATGATAACACTGAACTAGAAAACAATCCTCGATGAAAAATTGAGCACAAAATAGCAGACACTGCACTACCCCCTTACTGCAGCAAGCCTCAATGATAATACCAAACAAGAAAACAAAAACTAGAAAATACCCAGAAGAACTGCACTAGTAAACGGACCGGACAAACCTCTAAAATTCTAGAATATATTATATCTAAAAAATTCTATACTCTCATTTTTTGAATATTGACTTGAGGTACTATTTTGTTGGATTAGCTTGGCTGTGACATTTTTCATAATTAATTTGAAGCCTTACACATAAAACTTGCACTACAAACTAAACATCACAGAAAGCAACTACATGCATCAGAACAAAAAGCAACTACATGCAGCAGAACAAAAAGCAACTACAGGTTGCAGAACAAAAAGCAACAATGATCAAAAATAAAATACCATACCAGTTCAGACAAAAATGCTTGTTTGTTAAGACCTTCTAAAGCAGTGAATGGAGACTCCAAAACCCCAGAAAGATAAGCCACAACCCTGGAAAAAAACCAAGTATAGTTGTTAAGAACTAAGAATATAATTCTCAACAAACAACTTTAATGTTGAATCATATACTTCCAAGGTTGAATATGAAGGCTACAGTAGAAGAATAACTTATATGAAACAAATCCATTTGATAAAATATTCAAATACTTGCACACACATTTAGTAACTCAAAGCCATTTAGGATACGCTCTATGCATTCAAACATATCACACTTTCCATTATAGAAGAGATTATGAAAGAGATCATTGTATATAATTTATCAAAGAGATTGCAACAATGTATACCGTGTGTCAAAGAACTAAAAGGTTTATATTATTTGGTTGGCATTATATTACATAGAAACAGAGATTTGGACAAACAGACATACATAGGACAAACATAAAAGGTTTATACATAGAAGCAGTATACTCTATCTTTGGACAAACAGACAGAGAACAAACGTCATCAATATACTCTATATTTCGTCCATGATTATTTCCGTTACAATCAAAGGAAATACACAATCACAATCTGTCATTCAACCACAAATCACAAAAGGGAGCAAATTATCAAAACTTTACAAAACAGTTCCAACACAATCAAGTCAAAAAGGGTAAGTTTTCAAGACAATGTTCAAAACAGGTGCAAGACACGCACAACTCAAGAAGGAAACACAATCAATAAATCAATAATTGACACCAACTCATAGAGGCAGAAATCAACCACAATACGAAAAAGCAGAAATATCCCCTAAGAGATAGACGAAAAAGCAGAGAGAGAGATTCATCATCACCAACTCATAGATTCAGAAATCAACCACAATACGAAACTCTAGTCCCAATCGTCACAAGCCATTTTCCCAGAAAATTTCAAAGAACTTAAATCAACATATCAACACAGAAGCCAAGAAGAGTCAAAGATTCAAGAGGACGATCATTTACCTTGCTGAACCAAACTTTCCATTGGTACCCGATCCTTTCGTCGCCGCGAGCCATTTTCTTTCTTTTTCGCTCCATTTCTTTGTTTTATAGCTGGGGGTTAGGGTTTTGATTGTTATGAATGTTTGATCGAGAGAGACCGAGAGAGATGAGAGTGGCGGCGAAGTTAGATTAGGGTTTGGAACCCTTCCATTTGAGAGAAGGGGAGAAGACGGAGAGAGATGAGAAATGAGAGGGATAAAGGAGAGAGGATTCATGAATCGGTGTTGGGAAATGAATCGGGGAAAGAGATTAGGGCTATCAGAGGGATTCATGGTGTTGTGAAATGAAAGGGGAGGGAAAGTGAAATAGGACGAGGGAAAATGAAAAGAGTGAAATGAGGGAAAATGAAAATTAACAAATCTATTTTAAAATATAAATAATTGCTCACCAAGTATTTCCAAAAAAATTGTTCTATCGAAAATATTCTTACATTTTAACGCTTTTGTGTAATATTCTTTCCAAAATAACAAATTTTTTAGAGTCGGCCAAACAACCTCTAAATAATAAATAAAATATTTAAGATATAAATAAATATATATATATATATATATATATATATATATATATATATATATATATATATATATATATATATTAATAAATCAATAAAAAAGGTATATGTTATTGAGTAGAGTCGGTCAGACAGACTCTAATTAATAAGTAAAATATTTAAAAGTAAAATATATAGATCTAACTAAACAAGTAAATAAAACAAAAAATATATATTATTTAATAGTGTCGGAGTAGTCGACTCTAACTAATAGATTTAAATACAAAATATAATTAAAAGAAATATTTGACTAAATAATAGAACTGAATATAATTTAAAGTTAATAAAAGAAGTAGACTCTTAATAAAATTAGTATTTGACTAAATTATTGAATTAGCGAACTCTACGTAAATAAATACTAATTAAAAAGTAATGTTACTAAATAGAGTTGGTCTGAGTCGGCTCTAAATAAAATAATTAAACATTATTTAAAGATAATAGAAGAAGTAGAGTTGGTTAGGCCGACTCTAAATAATTGATTTAAATAAAAAATAGAATTAAAAGAATTATGCGACTTAATAGAATCAGTCACACCGACTCTAAATAATAATTAAAAAATAATGCTACTAACTAGAGTCGGTCAGACAGACTCTAAATGAATTAATTAAACATTATTTAAAATAATAGCACGTTTAGAGTCGGTACGGCCGACTCTAATTTAAAAAACGAGAGGGAAATTCTGGCGAGGTATATTTTTTTGGGCTTGGGCCACAGTTTGAAGTGAAAATTATAATTCCGCGGTTTTTCTTTGTGGCTTAAAATATCTGCAGTTTGCTAACTGCGGCTTATATATAAGTGTGATTTTGTAACCGTGGCAATTGAAGTAAAGGCCACAGTTTCACACTCTGGATTCAATATTTCTAAACATATGTCTACGATTTTAAAACCCTGGCCAAAGTTTGTATGTGGCCACAGTTTTTGAGTTGTGGAAAAATTTAGCGTGGCCGTAGGCCATTTTTCTTGTAGTGTCATCAAGAGATTGAGATTGGCAAGGAACTTGAAGAGAATCACCACCTCCTATCTTTTGATCCTCTAACTAGGGTTTTGTGCATCTGAGTATATGGCAACTCCATTGAGCAAGAATCTTGAGGCCTTGATACCATCTCATCACCTACAACATCTTGATTTAAGAGGATTTTCATTCACTTCAGAGGAATTAGGGTTTTGAGCATTGATCAACATCTCTTAACTTTCAAGGCCAAAACTAGGGTTTTGCCTAAAATCAGTTTATTTCTGATTTTTTGGGCAAGACTTGATCCCATGGCTTTCTATGTATTCTCAAGCATCTAGGATTAGAATATGGACCATCAATGTCTTTCACAAGGGTTTCAATTGGCTAGATGATTGAAAATCAGATAGATTGGGAATAAAGTCAACTGATCAAGGAAAAAGTCAACTCTTGACTTTTTTAGGTCAAACTCATGTTCATCATGTCCAATATGGTCAATGGGTGAGATTTGATCAAGAAATATCAAAGGAATCATGAAAAATCAAGAATTATGGAAAGTTACCCAATTTGGAAAATTAGGGTTTTATAACTTTCCATTTTGGGAAAGTTTTTTATGCCTTGCAGCCAACTTCATGGCCATTTTTCTCTATGATCCAAGCCTCATTTAATTCTTTTTCCAAATGGAATTGTAGTGTGTATTCCAAGCTTTCCATCCATATAAAGAATGGTCCATTTGAATTTCTAGATCAAAAGTTATGGTCAATCAAAGTTGGGATCATCAAGTTGTTCAAATGAAAAACTTAGAATTTTTCCTAAGTTCTAAAAGTCAGTTTTGTGACCATGTTTTCAACACCAATTTCCATCATGTTTTAGACATCTTTTCAATTGGATTTTCACATGAAAGTTGTAGTATCAAGTACCCTCTTTGATTTGGTACCAAGAACTTGAAGATTAGATCAAAATTCATGGAGATATAATCATCCAAAGATCAAGGTTTGTAAGTTGTCAAGGTGCAAAATGACTTAGAATTTTTTGGCATGCATGGAAGCTTGGATCATGCAATCTTCAAGACCATTTCTCATGGTGTTTAAGACCTCTAATCCAATTCCTTCTAACATCAAAATCACTCTATCAAATGCCACCTTTCCAAAGCTACCAAGAACTTGTCATTTGGATCACTACTCATTGAGATATTTCATTTCAAAATCACCCTGATGGAAAGGTTCCTCCAAGTGTACCAACCATGATTCATGCCATGCATTCTGAATTTAAAACATATTCTCGTGCTGCTGCCTTATATCATGCGCATCATGACACATATTACCACATCACACAAAGTCCCTACAAACCATGCATGCCATGTACCATTTACTCCACATAGCCATGAGAAAAGAAACAACTTAGTGAACAAGTATTGCTTCTGACTTGTACCAATGCATCACCACCATCCATCACACATCATCATGATACATCATACTCAACAAAACTTTCCAAACCCGTGTACAGTAACACATAACCCTCACTTTGCAATTTTCACTAACCATCTTTCAAACTAACTTTTAACCATGGTAACACACTAACCCTCATGTAAACCACACATATATAAACTCTAAACCTCCTAACAGAATCAGTTGGACCATTTTTCCATCAAGAGAGATCAGAACCACATTTCCACTCCAAAAATTGATCTCTTCGAAACTTTCTTCTCTTGAGAGATTTCTCCTTTTTTTCTCTATAATATTCATCATTATCCATTTTGCTAGCTTATGTATGCGACAAATTCCACCTGAAATCAACATTGAAGCTATACGAGTTCACTTCAGATCCTCATGATCCTCATAAAAACTCCATTTTCAAGCAAGGTTTGAGGAATTCTAGGCATTTATTTTGCCTACCAAGTGCAGATTAGAAGATTTGCAGGAAGTCTTAGGGTTTCAATACACGTGATTTGGAGCTCAGATCAAGTTAGAAATCTTGAAACTTTTGACACCATGTTAAGGCAATCTATGGTGTTTAAGAGATCACTTGCATCTGAAGCCCTACTTATTGTAGGCATTATTTATGGTGTTATGTATGGCATTCCATGAAGTTTCGTTTTTAGGGAAAAATTTGTTTCCATTCGTTTTCCATGGTATAGTAATTATTGGAGATTTCTAAGGCAAGATTTGGAATCTGCGTAAGAAGACGAGCAAGGCCATGGTGTTTTTTTTTCCCATTTCTGGGATTTTTGGTCGCCGGCGACGGTGGTTTCCCACCGGAGAAGACGACCGAAAGTCTTCTCCAACCACCATAGCTCTAACCCTAGTCCACGGTCAAAACTGGCGTGTGATGTTGTGATTAGTCCACGTGAATGTTTCTTGCCAGCGTGTTGTGGTTGTTCTTGCGTGTGGGATTTCATTCAAAACCAGCCAATGGTAACATAATTAACAATGCATTAATGAGACGCCAGCTAATTCCACACGTGCTCTTTTCTTTTTTCTTTCTTTTTTATTTTTCTTTTCTGAAAAATGTTAATAGTCAGACAAAAGAGGATTTTTGGTAAGTGGGCTCAGTGCGTTTGCTACGCGCACCCCCAGTTTTGGGGCCCAATGATTTTTGAACATGGCTTTTACTATGTATGCACCCCTCCCTTGTATTCTTGTGTTTTTCTTGATTCTTTTTTTACACGCTTTAAAATGCAATTTTAAAAATAGTTTTAATTGCCTAAAAATTCCAAATAAATTCATGGGTGTTCTATGATACTTTAATTAATTTTTGATGAATTTTATTTTAATTTTTGGATAGATTTAGTATTTTTTCTAAATTTATGATTGGAGAGTGTTTATATTGACATACCTTGTGATACAAGCCTTGAAAAATGACTTTCTTCTAATAGTTTTGATCCAAATTTTTGTGTTCACTTTGACACTTCATGATAGAACTCTTACATGTTCAATTGATGTTTTGTTCATGATTTTTGAGTCACTTTCTAAATGATTTTTGTGACTTGTGTTTGTATGATCCCTAGTTGTAACATGCTTAATGTTTGCAATTGTTTGAGCACCTTTGGTGCATATTTTTGAGCCAATTTTTGAACATGATCACCCACTGACCTTAACATGACATAGTTAATTTCTCATAATTTTTCAAAGCATTTCACCATTTTCATGGGTATTTCAAAGTGTACCTATTGTGTGGATGTATGCCTAGAACTAGGTTAAGTTTGACACTTGCTTGTGGCCACTTTAGGCCAACTTTAAGAACATGTTTGAGCATATTCATGGTGCTATTTTGTTTTCCTTTTTGATCCTTGGATGTTGCTTTTTGATCATGACTCACATGATTTCTTTGAACCCTAAATTGCTTACCCGATCTTACTCGATGCTTGCTTAGATACTTTGGTTTGATGATGCATTTATGCAATCCTCTTTGGGATATTTTTGTGCATCATTTCATATGTGTTTTAGCATGAGGTAGAAACTGCTCACATTATTTTATAGGTCATCTCATATGTTCCTAATTGATGTTATGCTTTCACAAGTTTGAACATGAATGAGCATTTAACTTTGTTATTTTCACTTGAACTTTGGGCGTGCCATATTTGTCCAATGCTTTTGATATTCAAACGTGAAATTATACATGTCATTTACCACTGACCTATATGTGTGAATACTTGATTGACTTGACCTTGGCTTTGCTTTTACATACTTGAACGTACTTTGTTTCTAGTGGAAGATTAAGTTGATTTTTGACCACTACTTGTGATATCTTTTGAGAACATGTTGCCATGATGATCTAATGGAATCTAAATTCTCATTTTGAATATGGATAACATGTATACGTTGACATGAGCATGAGTAGAAACTTCCTTATCCCATTTATAGGTCATTTGGTGTACCTTAAGTGCTTACTTTTGTGTGAATGAGAACATGATTTGTACACTAACTTTGACCACTTTCTTGACATCATTTGCGGGCCAAATTTACTAATTTATTTTGGGATTCAAATGCGAAGTATTATAGGCCTCTTACCTCTGATGTGTATGCTTTGACCTTGCCTTGCCATGTTATTTCATTTCTCTTTTCTTGAGTGATAAGGCGCATGCTCTAGAAGATGTTTAAGTTTGGTTTTGGTCCTTACTTACATTAGCTTTGGAGATTGAGTTTGACATGAAATGTTGTGACAATTTAAGGTTGATCTTACACATTGAATACATGTCTATGCTTCTGACCTAGGCCTTTTATGATTTCATCTTACATTTGTTTGCTCACTATGTAACCATGAATGATTAAAACATGCTTAAAGTGACATCTTTGGGTGCAACTTTCAAACCTCTTGAACATGATTTGATGTACATTCCATAATAATTTCTTAATACTTCAAGCATCCACTTGACATGTTTACATCACATATGTTACTTGAATACACGACTTGACTTCCATTTGTGGGACATTTAAGGGTTAACTTGACATAGCTTGTGAATGACAAATGTTTGTGTGTTGGTGTAGGATTTAACTTGTTTTATTTCATGCTATCTTAGGACACTAACATAGATAGGATATGGTATGCTTAGCTACTGCCCTTCTTAGGTTCATACACCTATAGGGTTCATTTCTCTTTGCTCTTTGTTTGACATTACTCCTAGATTAGAATTAGGACATTAACATAGGCATAGGTGCATGGTTTTGTATTTTGCTTTCAACTATTCAATAGTTGAGCTTGGCTTGGAGATGGTAAGTTACTTGTGATACTTTACATGGATGTTTATACTCACATGACCTCTTTCATCTCACTTCTCCTTTAACTCTCTCTTTTGTGATTGTTTAGTATAATGTTTACTTGTGTTTGTACACATGATCCCTTAGGATTCATAGCTCCACTTAATTTCCAATTAAGTTGGAGGTAGGAGAGACATTAGGCTTTCAATCCAAGTATGATAACATAAGTAGCAACCCTCCTAACCTCAACTATAGGGCCACAATGCATGACAACATTAGGACTTAGTTTCCCTTAGTTGTTTTCTTTTCACCCTTTGAGTCTCTCTCTTCTCTCTCTAAAAGAAAAGCAAAAACACTTAATAAATATTGTATGTGGAGTGCGCCACGAGCCTTAAGCACATAGGAAATGATTAGTGAAGGTCTCTTTTACTATTCTAGGATACCTTGCAAACGTTCCGTTGGGAGCAACCTTATAAAGTATTCGCTCCTATGTCATAGTCTTTAGCACGAAACATATCACAAACAAAACAAATCAAAACAATTTCTTATAAAGAACATAAAAAAAAACAATCGTCTTCCTTCGGGATTCTATTCTCACCTCATTCACTCTAAACGTAAAGGATACGTTATTTCTGTTCTACCGCAAATAGGTAAACGCGTAAGACTCCACGCAACGAGCGGCAACACCTAAACTGCTAGAACGTGAACCTTAGCGTCATCCACTAAAAGATACAAAACAAACAAAGACCCTGTAGGTCGAACTACGACTGCTCTGACTTCCTCTCTCCTGTACGATTGAGGATACGTAGGCACAAGACGACGATGTCTTGGCGAGCAACCTTCCCCCACAATCCCATAGTCCTCCGAACTACGTTGACTCTGACTTTTCCGTTCCTGAGGGAATACGTAGGCCTAGGACAGCGATGTCCTACCGAGTCTCCTTTTCTTTTCTTTGTGTGTTTCTTGTTGCAGGATATTCAAGTTTTCCAAGCCCGATTAATCATATCCTCACAAAGTCATCTCCTCATCAAAACAAGCACAAAACAAGGGTAGTTCTCAGTTTAACTTGGTTATGAATTCGAATGCAAGCGCTTCATGCAAGACACCAGTCAGCTCTCTCAAATCAAATGAGTTAGCGTTTGTATAAGTTATTACTCCAAACAGCAAATAAGGAAGGATCGTTGAAAAAATCCTTAATCAAAGAATGAGCCGAGTCCCTTTCAAGGAAAAAGCCAAGAAAGTTGGGAAGCCCAGAACTTTGCCTTATACACAAAGAACTTGTACAACAGCCAAAAAGAAGAGATATCGTGACCTCAACCAAATCAAAAGAAGAGGTATCGTGACCTCAACCAAATCAAAAGAAGAGGTATCGTGACCTCAACCAAATCAAAAGAAGAGGTATCGTGACCTCAACCAAACCAAAAGAAGAGGTATCGTGACCTCAACCAAAAAAAGAGGTCATAACCTCATCAAAGACAACAAAAGACAACCAAATTCTGCAAGGGAGTAATGACTATCCAAGGTGTCCGAATCATCATCAACTATCATCAGTTCGTTCCTAGTCCGTGGGAACTTGAATGTATAAATTGAGTTAACTGAGTGTAGGATTGGAGTTCATCACGAAGATGGGGTGGGCACCAAATAAACTTTGAGCCTTATCCTTTGTTTCATAAACCGTGAACCAGACTACGTTACAACCCTTAAAAGACCTAATTGTGGTAAGGTTGTTTTGAAAGCATACTACAGCGAGGTTGATTAACCTGACTCCTAATAATCTTTGCTAATTACGTGTGTTGATCACTTCATCTGCCTGCCATCAATGGTCAGATACACCTTTGTTTAAATCATTTAATCACTCCACTGTGTGTGTTTCAGCAAATAAAATTTGTTTTCAAAAGCTTGCATGAATTTTGCATTGAAATTGACAATTTTAAATGAACAATACTTGTTGGAAAAGACAATTAAATGTCAAAGAAATCCCGACAAATGCAGCCAGCTAGGGAATTCGACTTGGTAAAGGAAGCCCGGTCAGGGGAAACCAAGCGGAGGAATATGCCAATCCACCATTCCAAGAGTCATTGAATTAGAGGCAGAATTCTTCAAGTTCAGAATCTTGGTGCAAGCCTTCTTGAGGTCATCTTATGACAAGTTTAGACTCCATTAGGGGCAAGTTTGTTTCCCAGTTGTTTCTACCGCAGTCTGGGTACTTTGTGTTGCAAAATCAGTTGAACTAGGGGCAGTTACGTCAAGGTTCCTGAACCTCTCCAAGAGTTTGAAGATATTGAAGTGTTTGGTATTTCAATTCTTCTGTAAAATCCTTTTGGTGACTTATTCTCACAGATCAGTAAATCAAAGGCAATCAGGTCGAGATTCAACAAATCTCTAAAAGACAACCAGTCTGGGGCATCTCCTTCACAGACCAACCAAGCCGGTAGGGGCAAGTCTGTTCCCCAGTTGTCATCAACCAGTCAGAAGAACTAATTCAAGGACTTTGTTGTGCAGACACTATTAATCTTGGGCTTTGTACAAGATACCAAAACACTCTGTGATGAGTATAAACTATCGGACAACCTCCTCTTAGGCTTTGTATAATGATCCTCCCATATGGAGTCAGTCAGTCAGACAGCCTCCTCTTAGGCTTTGTATAATGAGTACCCCTATCAGACAGCCTCCTCTTAGGCTTTGTATAATGATTTTCGCCGGGGGAATCCAATCAACCTCTTAGCTTCAACCTTGGCTTCGATCAAGACACACAACTAGTTCAAGGACTTTGTCGTGCAAAGGCAGTCAATCAGGGGCAGTCAGGCTGAAATTCATGAATCTCTCCAAGAGTTTGAAGATATTGAAACACCTTGTATGCCAATTCTTCTGTAAAATCCTCTTGATGTATTCTTCTGACAGACCATGTATCCTGGGGCAGATGAGTTATGCAGAACTACTCAGCTTTTGTGGCATCTCTGCCAGCTTTCCCAGTAAGCAGTTACTTCAGTTAATCTTGGCAATTCTCAATGGATCTCTTATCTCCAGTGAAGAAATCAAGCTCATGATGACAATCCTAGTGAAGTCATGATGCTATACCAAGTGGAGTACTCTTTCCCCAGAGAAGGTCATAACCTTGAAGTTAGAGCTGCTTCATCTGCAAGTTCATCCCCAGTAATGGTCCAATCTGACGAGTTTGGCTAGGTATCCTTATCGAGAGGTTTATTTCATCTCCAGTTTCGCTTCTTGTCTGTTTTGTCAGCATAAGCATAAGCATGGCATAAGCATTCATATGCATAACATCTTAGCATTTTTGCTTCCCTTTTGGTGTTTACCTGTTTTGTTCACTTTGGCATTTATCTCCCCAAGTGACTGGGTTTGTCTATTCTCTCCAATAGAAAGTCAGCCCTAGGCATAAAGTGCCCATCTTTTCTGAATTCCCCACAGAGTTTGATTCTCGTGGATGATGGTTGGTTCAGTTATCTTTTCCACATGTGGATAAGATAAATTCCCATTTGAGTTCATTCCTCAATTGGAGTCTTGTTTGACCGTTTCTTTCTAGCTTATTCCTAGATTGAACTTTGATCCCTGGCAGGTGTGGTTTCTGAGCCCATCTGGAACGTGCATTTATTTTGCACTGTGTCTCACAGAAGAATCTTCTACAGATCCTCATTGAAGACAATTATTCCTCCGGTAGTGTTGTAATATCAACATCTCTTTAGAATTTATACCCAACAACAAGTATCATTCTCTTGGAGAAGCTTGTTCTTTCATGGCAATAAGTGGCAGTCTCTTATGAGAAACTTATCTATCTCTGGTTTTATTCAACCTCTTTGCAACCATAATGGGTATTCCCCAGGAAGTCTAATCTTCATTGATGCAACCCTAGTACTGACCTATATGGTATTTAATCACCTCATTTGGATACCTAAAGTCCAGTAATCCTTGGCATTGTTTAACCAGGTCAAATATGAACCTAAACTTCGAGTCAAAAATGAACCCGTTGTTTGAACCCAGGTCAGATGTGAATCTAAACCTCAGGTTATCGTGAACCCGTTGTTTGAATCCATCGTTTGAAACCAAAACTTCAGGTTATCGTGAATCCGTTGTTTAAACCTTTTTCAAAGTCCATTCATCATTGGCATCTTTTTCTTTCAGGTCTCATAAGAACCTAAAGTCCAGTCATCATTGGCATCTTTTCTTTTTCAGGTCTCATAAGACCCTAAAGTCCAGTCATCACTGGCATCTTTTCTTTTTCAGGTCTCATAAGAACCTAAAGTCCAGTCATCATTGGCATCTTTTCTTTTTCAGGTCTCATAAGAACCTAAAGTTCAGTCATCACTGGCATCTTTTCTTTTTCAGGTCTCATAAGAACCTAAAGTCCAGTCATCACTGGCATCTTTTCTTTTTCAGGTCTCATTTGAACCTAAAGTCCAATCATCATTGGCACCATTCTTGTTTGAATCGAGTCAAACCTAAACCTAAACTTCGAGTTATCATGAGCTCGTTGTTTATCCTTTGTTTGCTTCAGATTATCGTGAGTCTGTTGTCAAAACCATCTTTGTTTGAATCGAGTCAAACATTGTTAGCTTCAAATTATCGCGAGTCTGTTGTCTAAAACCGTTCTTGTTTGAATCGAGTCAAACCTGAACCTGAACCTCGAGTTATCGTGAACTCGTTGTTCATCTTTTTTATTTCAGTTTATATCTGTTCTTGTTTGAATCGAGTCGAACGTGAAGCGAGTCTTTGTTTGAATCGAGTCAAACACTGACCATCTTTGAGTCTTTTGTTTAAATCGTTCTTGTTCGAATCGAGTCGAACCTGAACCGAGTCTTTATTTGAATCGAGTCAAACACTGACCATCTTTGAGTCTTTTGTTTTAAGCCGTTCTTGTTCGAATCGAGTCGAACCAGAACCGAGTCTTTGTTTAAATCGAGTCAAACACTGACCATCTTTGAGTCTTTTGTTTTAAACCGTTCTTGTTTGAATCAAGTCAAACCTGAACCGAGTCTTTGTTTGAATCGAGTCAAACACTGACCATCTTTGAGTTTGTTGCTTTAAACCGTTCTTGTTTGAATCGAGTCAAACCTGAACCGAGTCTTTGTTTGAATCGAGTCAAACACTGACCATCTTTGAGTTTGTTTGTTTAAACCGTTCTTGTTTGAATCGAGTCAAACCTGAACCGAGTCTTTGTTTGAATCGAGTCAAACACTGACCATCTTTGAGTCTTTTATTTTAAACCGTCTTTGTTTGAATCGAGTCAAACATTGCCTTAATTCCAGTTTGTTCCTGTTTGAATCGAGTCAAACTTGAACCTAAAAGTCCAATTATCGCTGGCACAGTCTTTGTTTGAATCGAGTCAAACATTGCTTTTATTTCAGTTTGTTCCTGTTTGAATTGAGTCAAACTTGAACCTAAAAGTCCAATTATCGTTGGCACAGTCTTTGTTTGAATCGAGTCAAACATTACTTTTATTTCAGTTTGTTCCTGGTTGAATCGAGTCAAACTTGAACCTAAAAGTCCAATTATCGTTGGCACCATCTTTGTTTGAATCGAGTCAAACATTGCCTTAATTTCAGTCTGTTGCTTTAAAACATCCTTGTTTGAATCGAGTCAAACCTGAACCTAACTTTCCGGTTATTATGGACCATTCTTTGTTTGAATCGAGTCAAACATTGTCTAAACTTCAGGTTATAGTGAACCCATTGTTTGAATCCTTTTTCAAATCCAGCCCATACTGGTACCTTCACCAACTTAAATCGGTATCTTATTCAACCCAAATTGGTGTATGTTGACATATCACTTCTGAGTCCAATTCTTGTTGGCACTTTAATCTGGTTCCCAGCTGAAGTTCAGTCATTATCATTATCTCTTTGAAGGTCCAGTCACCTTTCATCATCTGATGCGCAGAGTTTGTCTCTGTATTTTTCGGCTTTCTTGAAGATCCCGTTTGAACTCTTCAGTATAAGAAATCCCCAGAAAATCTTTGTAAGATGTCTACCCTTTTATTTCAGACTGATCCCTAGTGGAGATCATGTCTTCTTTCTGGTTTCATGCCCAGTGAGATTGTGTCTTCATTTTTTCCCAGTGTCGTCCGGTCACATATGAACCTGTCGTCCATCTCCCTGGATCTTTCCCCAGTGGAGAATACCTCTCTGGATCCTATCTCCAGTGAGGACCTGTAGGGTTTTCCCCTTTATTTTTCTATCCCCAGTGTTGCCTCAGAGTCTTCCCCAGTGAGTCTCTTTTTATTGGTTAGCCTGTATCCCTAGTAAGTTTTCCTCATGGATACTAACCTTCATTCCTTCCCCAGTGAAGCTCACCTGTGGTTGTTTGCTTTTTACCCTTTGGTGTCTTGTTTGTCTGCATTTTTTCACTATCATGACATCATATCATCATACCAGTAGTTCGTGGCATGTCAGTATTTGCATGTTTGTTGCTTGTCCTTAGCATCCGCATTCCATCTAAGGGCAAAATTTTCGGTTTGCTATATTTAAATACCTTTCCACCTTGATGTCCCGAGGATTTCATTTCCTCGTGTCATCCGGTAAAACTATTTAAATAGGGGCAACTGTTGTACCCCAAATTTTACCCTTAGATATTCTGATCTTTTACATATCATTCTAAGTCGGCCATTTTTGCATTTTAGTTAAACATTCCATATCATTAATCATGCATTTTTGCCTTTTTCTTTTTTTTTATTTTAATTTTCACGTCATTTCTTTTTTTTTTTTTTTTTTAGTTTAGTGTTGGTTAGATTATTTTTTTAAGTTAATTTAATTAATTTAAGTTTTATTAATTTAATTTAGTTTTAATTTTAATCTTAAGTTTCTAATGTTTAAGTTTATGTGTTTTTAATTTATTAAGTATTAACTTAGCTTAATTTAAATCGTTTTCATTTATTCTTATTATTATTGTTTTCTTTTATCTTAAACCAACAACTCAAATCCATTGTTAATTTTTAAGTTTTAATCTCATGTTCAAGTTACAAATATAAAACTCTTTCCAATTTTCAATTCAGGACCACCGGTTCAAGTTTCATTTCAAATCATTCAAATCACAAATGCATTCATTCTTATTTCAATTCAAGTTACAAAATTACAAGGTCTATTCATACAAAATTTCAAAAAAAGGAGAATCATCAAAGTTACAAGCCAAGACTTCATTGCCATTCCAAGCAATTTCCAAGCAACTTTCAGCAGCTTCTATGCCTCCAAGACTTGCTACATATCCCCACACAATGTCCATTCTCCAAGCCTCATTTTTTTCTGCTGTACCAGTACAACCATATCACACACAAAAGCAAACCTTCGTACAACTTTTCACCACTTTTCCACTCCAACTTTGCTGCTACCCCCTTTTTCATCCAAGAAACCTGCAACTTCAAATCCAACTGTTCAAGATCAAACCTCAGCCTGCACCATATCCCCTAAATATCCTCTAAAGCATGAAATCGTATTACTGATAGCTGGCTACATCCCCTGCTGCAAAAACTAGAAGTCCAGACAATCCTCTGTACTTGAAACTTAGTTAACAAGCTTGTTTCAGTTTTTAAATAAGGAGGGAGAGGGATAAAGGAGGGGGAGATAGTGAAAGAAAACAATTTCTGAAGTGATCCTCCACCTCTTCATTTTATCACACGCACCTTGAACTCTCCCTCTATCATATGTTTTGCTCCTCACTCAACTTAAACCTCACAAGAAATACCAACCTTCTCATTGCATCAAACAAACACCCAACCATCTGATCTCTTTCTTTCTGTCAAAACCACCCAATCTGCATAACAATCTCGTCGGCTCATCTCAAAACTCCCTCTGCGCGGCGTCACTCCACCACCAACAAACAATCTCTACTCTTCTCTCCTCCACAGAAACATAACTTCCCTCTTCAACAACCTCTTCTCCACACGACCAAAAACACAACGGTGGATCCATTTTCGAAACGACTTCGACACCTTGATCCAACAACCTTACTCCAAACAACAACAGACACAGAACCAAAAACATCCATATTTAGAAAACCATACCCAGAAAAGAAGAACAGAGAATCAATGAGAAGAAAAGAGTGTGTTTGAAACGAAACAAAATAGCAACCACCTAACATTCCGATGAAACCTAAACTGAGGAAAGCAAAAACTTCATACATGAGTAAGATTCGGGTCGGAATCAAGCGAAGACGAAGAAAGTTGATTTTGAACGATTCATGATCTTCTTTTAAGTTGAGCATCACCGTGTCATTGCTTTTGAACTTTGAAAGAATCGCTTCTTGAACCGTGAAGTGAGACCGGCTTTTCCAGTTGGTTTTAAATGGAGTATGTGATAATGTGATGATGTTTTTGTTGGGTCCACTCGGCCCATTTTGGTACCATGTTTTTTTTTGTTTTTTTTTCTCCTTGATGGACATGGTCAATAAGTGTTGGACATAGGCAGTGGATAATTGCTGCGAAATTGAGGAAGAGATCAAGTCTCTTTTGATGACATTTTGCTAAGACTCGTGAATTTTTGACATGTGATGTGGATTGGGTTCGTGAGCCCATTTTAATTCCACACCGCCATTCTCAGGCGTCCCACCCTCTATGTTTCCTTCTTTATTTTTTTTAAATAATTTCACTCTGCTTTATAAAAAAAAGAGGGTTTCTAGTTTAGATTTGATGAAGTTTTTTTAATTAACATTTGATTTTTGATTTTTATTTTGACTTTCCATTTTTCTTTATTTTAGGGCATATGATATTACAACCATCTTGATTTATTGATTTCTCAAGTCACTACAAAAATCTTGATTTGTATGAGCCCCATGTTTTATTTTTGTTGGTCAATGAAAATCTAATCAAGAGGTTTTCGATTTATCGATCTGAATCCTTATTTAGATGAGACCAACTTTATTTCCGCTTTGAGCCCATCTTTCTTTATTTTTGGGCCGATGATATCACAAAAATCATGACTTAGTCGATTTATTCAAATTACTAAAAGTCTTGATAAATATGAGGCTCATTTCTTTATTTTTGTTAGTCAATGAAAGTCAAAAAATCAAAGGATTATCGATTTCTCGATTAAATCATGATTAAGGCGAGACCAACTTTATTTTCATTTCGCATCTACTTTATATCTTCATTTTCATCTTTGATCGATGAAGTCTTTCTATTCGCGAACGTTAATTGTCGAAGCGATCAACCTTCATTATTTCAAATCTGTAGTGAGTGATTATCGAGATCTCTTTCTATACTTTGGGATCGTGATAGGTTACCTTCGAATAATTAACGAAAGTTTGTGATTAAGAGGAGATCTCCATCTTTTCTTTTCGTGTGGCACAATTGTATCGGAGAATGATCATCAATATCATTTCTCCATCGTGTCTTAACACAAAGATTGAATTGTGCCTCCTCCTATAGTGTGGTCTTCCTTATAGATCGCGCTACGATGGTTTAGCACTACATTGGACCCGATTCTTCGATCCGATAAATTAATCACTAACCATTAAATTTACTTTCAGTCAATACATCTTGATTTATTTTCTGTCAAATATTATCTTGATTATTATTCTTATTCATATTATCTTGATTTTATTTTGTTCACATTATCCATGTTTATATCTTGTTCACATTACTCATGTCTATATCTCGTTTATTTTTCCCCTTCCAAAGGAAAGTTCATCCTAAGTTGACTCCTAAGTCAATAAACACCCCACCTTTCACCTTGGCCTCATAAGAGCCATTTTCCTCTTAGTTTAGTAATAGGATAGAGTTATCGTGAACTCTATGTGATTCTCATCATCATGAGAACTCACTTTTCTTCTACTTAGACTTATAGAGTTATCGTGAACTCTATGTGATTCTCGCCATCGTGAGAACTCACATTCCCCTCATAACTTAGACTTAGAGAGTTTCTTAAACTCTAAATGAGCTCATACTCATTTCCCCTTGGAACTTTGGCCATAGTCAATGGTTCCTCTTTCACCCTTAGTTAGGTGAACTACGGTTGCTCTGATTCTTTAGTCAGATACGTAGGCACAAGATGCGACGTCTTGGCGAGCAAACTTAGTGTACATACCCTTAGGTCTTTACCTTAGTACAGATTATCTTAGCAAGCAAACATAGAATAACACAATCTAAACAAGAGGTTCCCGTAGAGTACTACGGACGTTTAGGGTGCTAATACCTTCCCTAGACGTAACCAACCCCCGAACCTTAGATCTCCCCTCTTTAGGTTTTTTAACGATCTTGAACCTTTCCTTTGGATAAATCAAAGTCGGTTGTAAAAGAAATATGATGCAAGTTAATTAATAGCTTGTTATCCGATTTTCACCGCAACACTACCTTTTATTATTTACCTATTATACATACTATGATTTGTATTTTTTATTTGGTTAAAATATATTTTTCATTCTTTTAATTTTTCCAAACTTAAAGTAATAATAAATGAAATGTCAATGGCATTTAAAATAATTCAAAAAATAATAAAAAATTTACGTTGACACTTTTGAAATAAAAAAAATTAGGGTTAATAGTCATTTACCCCCTTGCAATATAGGCGAGTTTTGATTTACCCCCCTTTAAAAAAAGTTTTTTGGATTACCCCCCTGAAATTTTAAAATTCTAAGTCTTTTGCCCCCAGGTAGAAGAATTACCCCATGTAAAATATTTTTTTTTATTTATCCCCCTGGTTTTTACACGCTTAGGGGGGTACCCCAAAATTTCAAGGGGTAATCCAAAATTATTTTTTTAAAGGGGGGTAAATCAAAACTTGCCTATATTGCAGGGGGTAAATGACTATTAACCCAAAAAATCAAAGAAACACAAAAATTATCCAATCAGCGCGCCACATAAGCGTTTTAACTGAGTTATTTTATATAAGGTCTAAAACGATAGAATCTTCATGTGGTAAGGTTTGTTTTACAAAAAAAAAATTACATGGGAGAAAAGCAGAAGTCGTCTATATGGTATGGGTAAAAATGCTATTAACCATTTTAATCTGGAATGATCAGAATGAATCTTCGTGGTCTTCCGTGTAGGGCAACGATGATGGTTGTAGGAGAGGAGGGAGGTGTACTTGCAAGGTACTCCGATGCCAAAGTAAGTTTGGGCTAGAAAGAAAGCAAGTACAAAGTGTATAGGTATTGAGTTAGAATGAATATTGGATATTAAATACCTGACCCTCTCAAGTGAGAGGATATTTATAGAAAACCCCCAGCGCGGGACCAAGGTCTCCCATGTGGCCGAAATATCTGGTCGACCAATGGGAGACTGCCAGGTGGAAGGTCTAGCGCGTGACCTTACGACCTGGTCCAACTGTCCCAGTGAACTCCGGAGGGGCAGTTGGTCGCCTGAACTGTCAAGCGCGTGAGGTGGACGTCCCCAACTACTATATCGTGCCCAACGACTATACTGTGCCCAACAACTAGATTGGCTGAATCTTATTATTAGGCCTTGTTAGAAGCTGGACTTGGTTGGGCCTTGCCTTACTATGGGCCATGTGCCTGCCCAGTCCAGAACACATTTATTTTAAAATTTGTACGAATTAATTTTCAAATAAATTTATAAAAAAATTTAATTAAAAATATTAATAATTAATTTATATTAAAATAATATTAATTAATTAATTATCCTAATCAATATTGCCAACTCATTAAAAATATTTTTTATCCTAATCATCACTGACACATGTGCAAAATTAGAGGAAATCAACTAAATCTCAAATAATATAAAGTTCAATGATCCAAAACTGATTTTTAAAATAGAGAGACTAAAATTAAAAATCATCAAAATAGAAAAACAAAATTACATTTAAGTCTTTTATTTATATTTAATTTTTGAGATTTTGCAAATAGTAAGTAGGGAAGGTTTAGTGCTCCAAGTGGATGTACCTTTTATTATTTACCTATTATACATACTATCATTTCTATTTTTATTTAGTTAAAATATATTTTTCATCCTTTATTTTTATCTAATATTTACTTTTGGTTCGTTATAATTTTTATTTTATTTAATCCTTTATCTTTTAAATAAAAGATAGATAAAAGAACTAGAATGATAGATTAAAGATTAAAATGAATAAAAAAAATAAAAGAATAAAATAATTTTTTTAATGGTCAAATAATATATTAATAAAATTGACTAAAGCTCACAGAAAACAAGAATATAATGGGCACAAATGAATGTTAAGTAAAGATGTATATTATATATTATACAATTTAATACATATTAAATTTTAATAATTACTATAAAATAAATTATTAATATGACTTTTTAACAAAAGTCATAAAATAAAATATTAATATTTACTACAATTAAGACAACTTTTTAGCCTATTTAATGAAAGTAATGTTAGTGTCTTGTAAATAAAAAATAAACACACAAGGTGAAATCCAAAACATGAGTTCTCAAAACTATCAATCTTCTTATATTCTGGTTGTTATATGCATGAGTTTTATTATGATGTCTGGTAAGTGAATTTTTTTTTTTTTTTTTTTTATCATTTGTAGTATATTTTTTAGATAAATAACTTGTTAGTTTTAATTGCAAAATGTTATTGTTTTTGTTTGATTCAGAAATTGTTACAAGTTTGAAGGCACCAACATTAGTTGAAAAGACAATATGCATAGAGAATTGTAGACACAATTGTTTTGGAGATTGCATCAATAAGGGATTTGTAAATGGTGGACAATGTAATCTTCAAAATCAGTGTTGTTGTTTTGTATAATGAGTTACAATGTATTACTATGATTGTTGAAAATAAAATATGCACTTTTCCTTAGCTTTGGAACTTAAAGTGTGTATGAACTTTGTGTATTATTGGAGAACCATCAACTTGATTATGTTTAAAACATTTTTAATAAAAAATATAATATAATAAAATAAAAATGGGTGATTAATCACCAAAGTACAATCAATATAACCTCTATACACAAAAAGTGTCGGAAGGCGGAAAAAATAAAATAAAAGAAAAAGTTGAATAACAAAGAAAAACAAATATAAAAAGAAACAAACAACAAATCATGTTTACAAACTCAAACTCAAAAGAGCTTTCTATGGTCTCAAATAAGTCCTTCGGACTTGGTACGAGCGATTAAGTAAAATTTTAATCGATCAAGGATATTCTAGAAAAAAGATAGATACTACACATTTCATTAAGCGCTAAGGAAAGCATACTCTGCTAGTTCAAGTTTATGTCGATTATATTATTTTTGGATCCACTAACATGCAACTTGTAGAAGAGTTTTCTAAGTTTGTGCAGGGTGAGTTTGAGATGAGCCTTATGGGGGGAGTTAAACTACTTACTTGGTCTTCAAATCAAACAACTCAGTGAAAGTACATTTGTGTGTCAAACAAAAATTGCAAGGACTTGCTAATGAGATTTGACATGGAAGATGCAAAATCCATTGACACTCCTATGGCCAGAAATGGAAACTTGGAAAAGAATGAAAATGGTAAGGATGTAGATTTGAAGAAATATAGAGGTATGATTGGTTCTCTTCTATATCTTACGGCATCTAGGCCGGACATTATGTTTAACGTGTGTATGTGCGTTTGTTATCAATCGGCTCCTAAAGAATCTAACTTAAAAGTCGTAAAACACATTCTTAGGTACCTGCATGGTACTTCTAAGTATGTGCTTTGGTATTCTAAGGGAAGCGATTGTAATTTGGTTGGTTATACCGATTCCGATTTTGCCGGTTGCAAATCAGATAGGAAAAGTACTAGTGGAACTTGCCACATGTTTTCAAATGCCTTAGTAAGTTGGCATAGCAAGAAACAAGTTTCTGTGACTTTGTCAACCGTTGAGGCGGAATACGTAGCGGTTGGTAGTTGCTGCGCTCAAATTTTGTGGCTCAAACAACAACTACTTGATTTTGATATAAAACTACAATGTATTCCTATTATGTACGACAACACTAATGCTATTAATCTAACCAAAAATTCGGTGCTACATTCTCGCACTAAGCATATTGAGATTCGTCACCACTTCCTACGTGACCATGTTGAAAAAGGAGACGTCGTATTTGAGCATGTTGATAGTAAAAATCAACTTGTAGATATTTTTACAAAACCTCTTGCGACCGAGCCATTTTTCAACATTTGAAAGGAATTGAGGATACTTGATATCTCAAATCTTGCTGAAAATTTGATTTGTTGCATGCACTTTATATACTCTTGCTCTAACTTTCCTTGGAAGTTCTATTACATAAGAGTGCATCCTTCATCAAGTGAGGTAATATTGTTCTATTTTCCTTTTCCTTTGTAAGTAAGCTTTTATTTTTTGCATGTTGCTTGTGTTCAAATGATTGATATTCTTGATGTATGAAGTAGTTCATGAATATTCACTTCCAAAATTTTCTATTGATGCATGTCAGTTATATGCTTATAGTGATTTTGTTTTATTCCATCTAAAACATTTTATAATGTTAGCAAAATTCATGTGTGTGTCATTGTTATGATAACATCTTTGTTTTTGATTTGAGTGGTAATAAATTCAAATATCTCCTTGCTAGAGCACATGTGTGTGCAGTATTTCAGGAGCACCAAAGGCATATGTCACGTAATTGTGTCGCTTTTGTAGCAACTCAAGAGTTTATGATGTCATTGTATCCTTTTTTCATGTTTGTGCTTATGTTATTTGGCATAAGTTGTGGCAATTATGTTCTATTGTTGCTTATTGTGCTTGTATTTATGTTTAGACATTCTTTTTCAATATGAAAATCATTCTATGTGAGTGCTATCGTTATGATGTTCTTATCTTTACAAATCGCCTATGTATGGTATATTGGTTTGTATGTGAAATAAGATACTTCTCATGTTTTGCTTTGCCTCTTTTTGATGTTGTCAAAGGGGGAGAAGCATCTAAAGATGAGTTAGATGCGTATATTTAGGGGGAGTCTTCATGAAGACACGAAACGTCATGAAACGCATCGTCTCAAGTTCTGCCATCATTAAAAAATGGGGAGTATGTGAGTGTAACTTCCCATTAGATGTATATTGCATGATGTCAAAACAAGGATTCTTTAGTGTTAATGTATATTGGACAATATAATTTATGATCCTATCATAATCCTAATTATTCCTTAAAAATTCCCTAAAAAGGAGTCTACCTCGTCTAGATTTTCCAAAAAAGCATCTTCCAAATATTCATGTATGGTTTCTTTATCGTATGGAATTTTTCGACCTGTTACCCATAACACCGTTGATATCATGGCTTCATCCTCTAAGGGTTTCACATTTTCATAGATCTCTCTTATAATATGCACATTGATTTCTTCGAGAGGTTTTATAGTACACCTCATCCTCTGTTGTCGAGTTCTTGCACAAAGCTAGAAAATTCGTCTGAGCCTTCTAACTGAACTTTTATTTCATAAATCAACTGTCTTCTATTCAATTGATTGTAGACTTCTTCATGGCCAGGGCTTTTGAAAGTGTTATGGTCATAAGGGGCTCATGCTGATTAGATTCCTGACTACCTTTTTCTACTAATGGTTGAATTTTTTGGAGCCATCTGTATCATTCTTTTAACAACATGTATATTTGAAGTTTTGTTAGATACCTACAATGTACACATGAAGTTGCACCCTTTTCATACCTTTTGAGTGATGTGCAAGAATTAAAACTTTGGTTATATTATGAGTCTAACAAAAGTAAAACAAAACCTTAGTTTTTATCTTTTTAAATAGCACACTCAATCAATGGTTAAAGTCAACCTTTTGATGTTTTTAGCATGAAACTCATTTAAAATCTCACTAAATATTTTTAACACCACCTACTTTCTTATTCACAAAAATTCCTCTTTTAACAAATACATATATGGACATGTTACAACCTTTCAAGCATGCTTGCATGTTATGTTTCTAGGTATAATGATAATTCAACAATGATTCTAATAATAAGAACATGGAAATGAGGGAAACATATATTAATGCACATATTTAAATGCAAAGAAGGTATATTCATTTACATATATGTAATTGCTCTAGAGTTTGAAGAGAAAATGTGTGTGAACCTTGATTTTTAGGTGTTTGAAGATTAAACTCAAGTGTGAACTTTTTAAGACTTTCTTATGCTCTTACACATCCTTTTGTAAACTTAGCAACATGAGAACAATGTAGAAAGTGTTTTTAAGAGTATTTTAAAGTTATGAGCTTAGTAATTAATGTCACCAACCACTCTCTCGCTAAGCAGACTTCTACCTTGCTAAGCACACATGTGTGTACTTCCAATGGTTCTTTTGCACAAAATTCTCTAAATGTTGGCTCATGCCAAATTTCACTTGGCGAGGAACTCTTGTTTTTTTTGGAACTCAGAGAGTTTCCATCATTGTAACTTGTGAATAATTCTAAAGAAAATCTATCCTAAAAAATGAAAAGTTTCAAAAATGGGTTGGGTTGCTTCGCAACAAACGCTTTGTTAACATCATTAGCTTGACGTCTTTAATGTTAGGTTATACCAATCATATGAAAACATACCCCATGACCTTTGATCCTTACCCTTCACTTGATCGTTGTCAATGTCCACGAGCATCTATACGATCTTCATATAGGGTTTTCATAAAATAAGTTATCTTTGAATCTTCCTCGACGTCCAACACTATGGAATCTACAGGAAATAAGAATTTGTTAATATTAATCATAACACATGTAATTATTCCCACTGGCTTCTTGGATGTTTTTCCATCTAGTTATAATGTTGTCATGGTTTGTCATCCATTTGTAATGTTGTCATGGTTAGAGAAAACAACTACTTAAATTGATACATACCCAACTAAACTTTAGTGTTCACTTTTTTACCAAATGCCTTAACTAATACTAATCTAAATTAGTTTAAATTGATACATACCCAACTAAACTTTAGTGTTCACTTTTTTTTTTTAAATTTTATTTTATGAAATGAGTTAACTAATACTAATCTGGATCAGTTTAAATTGATACATACCCATCTAAACTTTAGTGGTCACTTTAATATCCTTTTTCGTCTTGTATCTTTAGGTAGGGGTTCATATTGGTTCCTTAATTTTAAAAACGACTAATTCGGTTGCTCAACTTTACTAATTTTTTCAAATTTATCTTTCTGAGTCATTTTCCTTAAATGCTGTTAATTTTTTTCAATGTTTGACCTAGTCAGCTGGACGTGGCAGCCACATAAGATAACATGTTATAAACATGGGCATCTCATATTGAAATCCCCATAACATTTTGAAATCCCCAGAAGTTATTCTTCGTCAACCAACGATAGGGTTCAATTTTCTTCTTCTTCAACTCCATCAAGGACATCTTCTACAACCAAAGTTTTTATTTTTCAACTTTAAGAGTTAGGGTTCATTGTTCTTCTTCTTCTTCTTTAACCCCATCAAGAATTAGGGTTTATAGTACGATTTAGGGCACCCCCCTTCATAGAATGAAGTAAAAGAATGTTGTCTTCAAATTTGTATATGTTTCCAAAAAATTCTAGTAATGATGGAGAAGACAATAACAATTCAGAATCCAAGGGTTATTCATCTTCTTTGAAGAAGCAACGGAGTCCTAGTTATTCATGTGGAAACATGGTTGTGCTTAGAAAGGTAACAATAGTTGATAATTTTATGAAGCAATGTTGGGAATGTCCAAACTATAAGGTATGATTTTTCTTCCAATCTTTCAATTTTAATTTGGCACAATGTTTATGAAGTCCATAATTATCTATTTTTATGTAATGTTTTTGTAAATTCACACAGGTGACTTCTAAAAATGGATGTGACTATTTTTCTTGGTATTATGATGAAGTGAAAGATGATAATGACATATTTATTATGATGAAAAAATAAGGTTATAAATTTTATCAAAATAAAATGAATATCAAAATCACAAATTAGTATAGTGTGAAGGAAGAATTGAAAGACAAAGAGGAAAAATTGATACACAAAAGCAAGAGTTAGAAGACATTGAAGCGGTTCTCAAGAACATAATGAGGTGGAAGAATTTCTAAAAAAAATTATGTTTCTTAGTTGTAAGTGTTTTAATGTAAAAAGTTATCATGTAATTTTAAATGGAATTCAAGTTTATGTTATGTGTGAGTTTATTTCATAATGAAATTTTAGATGAATGAAATGGAATCCTAATTTTAATCTTTACATGTTAATACATGTTTGTGATACACTATTTTTTAGGGCATCAAATTGACCTTAATTTGACAGAGCAAATATGGTTCTGGTTTGATTCAAACATCAATTTGATAGACCAATTTGACATCAATTTAGTTGAATTGGATACATCATTCTTTTATTAGATGCATCATTGTTGAACCAGTAAATGGCAATTAGGAAACAATCTTGTATTAGTAAACATATATCATTGAACATAGAATGACAAAATATTAAACTTCATTTATTAATTAGCAAGCCCATAAACGACAAAGTACTAATTCATAATACCAAAAGATACCCAATACATCATAAAGATAAGTCGACACATCATAATTGGGTTCCAAAAGACATCATAATTGAGTTCTAAAAGACATCGTTACAACAATACTAAACAAAAACAACAATCCTAAACCAAAACAAAGTTCCTAAAGGAATCTAATTTGTCTTCTTGCTTGTTTGAGATGATCTGGTTCTAGTGGTAGGGCCTGAGAAATTCCTTGTTGCACTTAACCTAGTTGTAGGAACTGGTGATCCAACACTTCTGTCTGGTATCCTTATGCTTAACTTATTGACAATAGGTGGACAAGGCTGAGGTTAACCTTATGTTGCCTATGATTGTCTTGGATGAGGTTGAGCCTGAGTAGACTGATATTGAGTTTCCTGAGGTGGAACCTTATAAGTTACCTTGTTATGACCACTTTTATTGCACCTATTGCATTTAACATGTATATGTTTCCTCCTCATTTTGCGACAGTGCCATCAATTTCTCCTTGCTATAGGTTCCTTTTCTTTCTCGGCCTACCATGCATTTTTATGAAGATAGGTGGCTGCACATCAGGATAACTTGTCCTTTCTTAGAGGTTAAATCCATTAACATGATAAATAACATGTTTGTATGCCTCATGATATTTGTTTTTTTGTAAATATCAAGAATGTACTCCTCTATCCTCAAGTTCTTTCTCTTCATGGGAGATATGGCATGAACACATGGCAATGCTGTAAGCTTCCATTTCCTGCATGAGATATATATTCTTGCAAGTTGGTAAAGAATTTATCTCCATAATTTTAAACGTGCCTAACTTCAAAAATATGCTCAGCCGACATTCTGCAATATGAGCAAAGTATATCAGTGAATAAGTGAACACATAATATTATAGCTAAAAACAAATAAGTGAAAACTAAGTTTTAGGAACATATTACCTCTTTTCGATATTAGTCAAGATAACATCATCAATATATTTTCCAAATCTCATTCTATTTGATGCCCACCTTTATATCATGTATATTATGATTTCTTCTAGGAGCTGACTTCATCATATCCTTAAAGGCTTCTTCTTTAACATATTTCATATCTCCCACCTCCCTTTCCCAAGCTTGTGGATATGCCAACTTAGTAACTTTCCGTATAACCTCTTTTAATTTCTTTATGGGAAATATCTTCCTAAGTTTGTTGTACATATGGCATATACAAAACCTTTATTCCACACCAGGTAAAAGCTCATCCATAGCCGGCTAAAAAACTACCAATAAATACAAAAAATGTCATCAACAAAACATCATGAATAACATACGGAAAAAATCCTTAAAAATAGACAGATACCTTTTTTTAAATCTAATATGAATGTACATTTATGACATTAACTTCTCAATGAGTAGTTTTAAAAACCATGTCCAGTAATCCTTTGTTTGACCCTCAACAACTGCATAAGCTATTGGCACCATTTGATCATTTGGATCTCTTCTTATGGCTGCCATTATCCCCCTCCCCCACATAGGCCCTTTAAAAAATATACATCAAGTCCAATGATAGGTCTGCATAGTTTGAAACTCTCCTTACATGTTGCATAACATATGTATAATCTCTGGAATTGAAGCCCCTTATCAACTGCATTGTCTGTAATAGGTTGAATATTCACCTTAATTGTTGAACCAAGATTTGTTCTAAGAATTTTATGACAATAGTCATAAATTATATTGTACTGTTCTAAGAAGGAACCATCAACCATTCCCCTGGCTACACACCAAGCCCTGACTGCCTTAGTATTGTTTACACCAACATTCCATTTCCTCTAGGATTTTTCCTTGATGTCATTGATTTTAATTTTAGTATTATCTTTTAACGACTTCTGAATTCTCTTACTTAGCCATTTTTTAGTTATCATCTTCAAATTGTAAGCTCTGTTACATTTATGAATATCCACCACTTTCCTCAGTTGCCAAGAATCTCCATTTGGTAATTTGTAACAATAGGCATTCCACTCACACCCTTACTTTACATATAACCCTAACCCTTTATTTATCATTTTTAGAAAACTTAAGATCTATGCCTGACTGGAATGCATATGTAGTGATTGCTTCCTTGAAATCAGACTTGATAGCAAAATATTTCCCAAATTCCCATTTATATTCTGCCATGTTTTTTGGAAATTTTAAAACTAGGTAATCCTTCCTATTACACCCACTTTCTTTAATTGTTTCACACCCACTTTCCAATTCCTCACTATCATCCTCACATTCAACCTCACTAAAATCCCCCATTTATTTATGTTTTTTGCTAGTACCCTCAGTATTATTAGAATAATCTAACAAATTTTCCACACTTTCTTCCATTAAACCATAACTACCACTACCTTCATCTGAGTCATCAACGGTAACTTCTAAGGCAATCTCATAATGAAAGTTCGCATTATCATTGTCATCATTTATTTAAGTACCAATGATTCCAACATCATTTACCTAAGCATTTGTCAACTCAACATCATTAACTTCACCATCATTCATATTAACCTTAGTCCCATTTACCTCAAGAGAGTTGTCTCTAACAACACTTTCATTCACCTCAACCTCATTCACCTCATCCACATTCACCCTAGCCCCGTTCACCTCAACTCAATTCACCTCAATATGATTTTCTCCAACTACACCATAACTTATCTTAGCTTAGTTCATCTTAGCATCATTACCTCAAACTACACCCTCGCTAATTTAAGCCCCATTAATCTCATTAATTCCAACTTCATCCCTCTAAACTACACTCCCAGTCACCTCATCCATGTTCAACCCAGTTACTTCACATGCTATACCTTTGACAACTTCCTCATACAGTTTTCCAATCTCATTTTCTTCATAAAAAATAACAACATCCTTTGGGTTTATGTCTCATCCTCTATAGGACCATCATAATACTCAGGTTGAAAAAGTGGATGTTGTACATACATATGAACACTCAAATGTACCTTACACAAATTAACTACATCTTGGTCACTTTGTCATCACTCAAAGTAAACATACGAAATATGGTGTCCTTTTATAATATTGTTCCATTTTTCTTATATTCTTGGTCTTTAATTATCTCTACAACTTTAAAATAGCTCCACTTATCTACATCACATCTCAACTAAAAAACTAATCCTTCATAAATAGAAAACTCATCATCTACAAATAAACCTCCATGGGGGATAAAACATGAACAAAGTCATCCATTATTTACCTTAAAGGAAAACTACTTAATAAGAACCAACAAGTATTTACCCGAAGAAACATTAGACTTACTAGTAGACTAGTCTTCCTCTTTTCGTTTCAGTCTTCGTTCCTTCACTCTTGGCCTCTGTTTCTTCGTTCTTAGCATTCGTTCCTTCCTTCTAAATCTTTCACATTCACATCACCTCTCAACGTTCTTCCTTCATTTCACTCTGAGAGAAAATACAAGAAATGAATTCAATCACATGTTAAATCCCTTTAAGTATTCCATCTCACCAATATTGATCCACCTCGACAAATAATAATCCACATAAGTGACATCTAGTCTCTTCCATTGACTGTGACTAACGCATTTGACGTTAAGGACAAACATGACTGACTCTGTTTAAATAATTGATGGACAAAAATGTCTCTTCCATTGACCCTGACCAAAGATACGAAATGAAAAAAATGACATTAAGTTTTTTTTTACGAAATTAATTAACTAGTATTAATACAAATTAAATTAACGAGGTGTATTCTTAACCCTAAATATAACAACAACAATAACAACAACAACAACGACAACAATAACAACAACAAAAACAACAACAACCACAACAACCACAACAACAACGATAAGAACAACAACAACAAGAACAACAACAATAACAACAGCAAGAACAAGAAGAACACCAACAAGAACAAGAACAACAACAACAACAACAACAACAATAACAACAACAACAACAACAATAGCAACAACAACAGTAACAATAGCAACAACAACGACAACAACAACAACAAGAACAACAACAGCAACAACAACAACAACAACAACAACAACATCAATAACAACAACAAAACGGCAACAACAACAAAAACAACAACAACAACAACGATAACAACAAGAATCACATCATCAACAACAACAACAACAACATCAAAAACAACCACAACAACAATGACAACGACAACAACAACAACAACATCAACAACAACAACAACAACAATAACAACGACAACGACAACGACAACGACAAAAAATGTAATGCCCCATAAATTATTCCACTCGGGATAATATTATTATGATCAACTGGGTTCCGGTTTGCTCTGAGAATTTATTGGATAAAATAATTAGAGTAAACTGACGAACTCAGAACTGACCAGATAAATATTATTTAGCGCTGAATTTTAATTATTTGAGCTTTTGAGACTATTTGGACAATTAGTAGTATTACTAAATTATGATATTTTCTATATCATTTATTTTCCTCTCATTTTCTTTCAAAACAAAAGAAACTTTTGAGAAGGAAAGGAAAGAAAGAGATAGAAAAGGGAAGGAAAGAAGAGGGAAAGTTTAGGAGCTCAAGATCATCAACCATCATCTACTCCTCATCAAATCATCTTCATCATCTAATCTTGAGGTGGGTTATAGATAGAAACCTTTGTTTTAGATTTTCTTGAGTTCTAGGACCTAGGTTAGAATTGAGAGAAAATGAATAATCGTGCTAATTAAAGAATCCAACGGTTGAAACACGGTATAAACTGTGTAGTATAATAATTAGCCATGTATGATCATCTGTTAATGCATAGTTGTATGTTTAGGTGAAGTTTTGGATGGGATTTTGATCACAAAGCTCTGTTTTCACGCTGCTGGAAAACGCAGTTTTCGCAAGTTCACACAGCAAACCCCTAGGGAAGGGGAATGCGAGCTTTCGCTGGCTATTCGTACGGTGAAGGCGAGGGCGAACGTTCGCCAGAGGTTCGCAATGCGAACTTTACCTCGTTTCAGTTCTGGGTTGATTCGCCAGACGTTCGCAAAGCGAACGGCAAAGCGAAGGTTCGCTGGGTTATTCGCAAAGCGAACTTGGTGTTGTTTCAGTTTTGCCTTGGTTCGCTGGGAGCTTCGCAATGCGAATGGGAAAGCGAACATTCGCTGGTACCTCGCATTGCGAACATGACAGATCCTCCAACTTGTTTCTTCTATAACTTTAGAACCGTGACTCCGATCGGGGCGTTCTTGGTACCGACGGAGAGCTTTGAGAATACCCTATCTAATGGAAGTGGAAATTTTTGGTTTTAGTGCCCGATTAAATAATCGGAGGAAAACCAAGAGTGGTACCATTATGTTGAATTATCATATGTAATTCTTTTGTGCCAATGTGTTATGCTGTGTTTGCCCTACTGTTGTTTATCATAATTGTGAATGAATATGCATGCTAAAATGAAATGAAATAGGTAGAGTGAGGATGATTGCCATAAAACAATATTGAACCTAGTATGGCTAGGAAATTGTTGAACAACATAACGACGACGCTCGTGCAAGAGAGGCCGAGGCGTGCGTCTATTATCGAATGGTATGGAAAGAGTTACACTAGTATGGATTATGTTTGATTGGGTTTTAATTGATAAGACAAGAGAGGTCTTAAGGCTAATAAGGCCGTGTGATTGTCGAATACAATCACATTTGTGTATATGATCACGTAATCGTAACCATCGCCCTTGAGAGGCATTCATAAGTCTCGAGCTCCTCTGATTGCAGGCATTGCTACTTTGCAGGTTTGATTCCCAATGTTATAGTTCGATGGAACCTACGGGTAGAGACTTGTGATGGCATGAGAGGCCATGAAAAGTGACGAATTAAGGTGATAATGCGTCCCTTAATTCCGAATCCATTCGTATGCCAAGTAACTACAAGGATCCATGACTCGGGTCGACTTCTAGACGTAGAAGCGGACGGGAAAAGGGGATGCCTTGGTAAGGTTATCGATTAGTGGTATTGTGAGTTAGCGAGACTCATGAACATGGATCCATATAGTGTGTGTGAGTACTCAAAGTCATCCTCGTCCCCTTTTGACTTGAGTTAGGCTTGTTAGAACTGTGTAAAGCCGAGAGGACGTTTAAGATAGAGAACCCACTGAGATTGATGTATCTCACCCCATGTTGTTGTTTACAACACATGTACTACAGGTTCGACGAAGGGTAAGGACAAAGTTGTTTGACTTTTCCTTACGGATCATAGCTTTTGTGTGGCAAGGCTTCCATTGTGAAGATTTTGAGATCATTACTTGATCTAGTTCTTAGTGTTGGAACATCTTGTATATATGATGCCATAGTTTTTTGTATATAGTATTTTAGGCATGTATATGTATAATGTGTTAACTAGGAACTTATATATTTCAGTACCAAATACTTGGATTCATGTATAGTAATTATGCTTTGATGTATGATATTATATATGGGTGTTACAGTTGGTATCAGAGCAGGTCGTATCCTCGACCTAGCCATGAAATAGTATAAGTATTTTCTTTCCGTTTCATATGCGTTATGTCGCCATTGGTCTTACGTGTTATATTTATGGTATTGAGCCTAATCAACTTAATCATATCTGTATGACATTGAGGAACATGGCGGACGGGCGCAGAAACACTCGTGGTAGACCTAAAACCACTCCGATAGGGACAAATCCACCAGGTGACGAGGGGAATGCCCCTTTGTATCAATTCATGCAACAGATACAGCAACAACAAATGGTACAGCAAATGGTCGGTGATCTGCATCCTCTAGTGGCTGTTCCTAAAGTTGTAGGGGTAACCTTTTGGGATTTCATTCGTATGAATCCTCCGAAGTTTCAGGGAGGGTTAGATCCGATAAAGGCTCATGAATGGATATCCAGTATGGAGCAGATTTTCTTGATAGTTCAGTGCAGTGAGGAAAATAAAGTGGTCTTCGCTTCTCACTTGTTAAAGGGTCCTGCCATGAGGTGGTGGGAGAGCGCTTTAACTTTAATGACAATTCAAGAGGTACCGAAAGTATGGGAACAGTTTAAGATAAACTTTATGGAGAAGTATTTTCCAAGTTCCTTAAGGTCTCAGAAGGAATTCGAGTTTCAACAGTTGAGACAAAGCAACTTGACCGTGGCTACTTATGCAGAAAAGTTTGAAGTTATGGCTTCTTAGTCTAGGCAAGCCATGTATGCTCCTGACGAGAGGTGGAAGATCGATCAGTTTCTGTTTGGTTTGAGGGCTGAAATTTCACATAGCGTGTCTCAGAGGGAATTCACTAGCTATGCCGAATTGTTAAGGCAGTGCTACGTGGCAGAACATAGCTTGAATAAGGTGCAAGTGGAAGGAGAATTGAGTAGGATGTATCAAGGTGATCGAGGGAGATCAACCCAATAATTTAGACCAAGGCAACAAGCTTTCAAGGGAAAGCAAATTCAGGGTTCTAGATCTAGCGCACCTCCTGTGTGCCGTTTTTGTGGAAAGAGGCATGGTGGTAGATGTCATTTCGAAGGAGTGGAGTGTCATCGATGTCATAGAATGGGTCATTTGGTGAGGGATTGCCCTCAGGGTAGAATTTTAACACGAGATAAGAATACCGAGCGAGTGTATACCTTGGATGCAAGGAAAGAAAAGGTTGACAATTCTTTGATTGCTGGTATGTGTCTTGTTAATGGAAATCCTTGCTTTGTTTTATTTGACTGTGGAGCAACACACTCCTTTATGTCGATGCAATGTATGAAGCGATTTGGGTTGCAAGCTATTCCGTTGTCTCCCCCCATGGTGGTTACTACTGCCATGGATGAGATTGTTGAAACACCGTTAATGTGTGAAAATTGTGTTTTATCGGTGGATGGAAGAGTTTTTCAAATAGACCTGATTTGTTTGCCGCTTAAGAAAGTGGATGTTGTTTTGGGAATGGATTGGCTTTCTGCTAATTCGGTATTTATCGGTTGTGAGGAGAAGCTAATTATTATTCCGTCCGTGGAGGCTACTCCGAAGGATGTGTTGACTACTATTTTATAAGGTACGGTAGGAATGATAAATTTCTTGTTTGAGAATGAAAAATCTATTCTTTTAGTTCTCACTAAGGAGGAGAATGACAACCTTCAGGTTCTGAGTATTCCGGTAGTCTGTGAGTTTCCTGAAGTTTTCCCCGAGCATATCACTTCTCTTCCTCCGAAGAGGGAAGTGGAATTCTCTATTGACCTGATACCGGGAATGGCTCAAATATCCATTTCTCCGTATCAGATGACACCACTTGAATTAAGAGAATTAAAGGATCAATTGGAAGAATTGATGGCTAAGAATTTTGTTCGACCAAGTGTTTCGCCCTGGGGAGCTCCAATGTTGTTGGTAAAGAAGAAGGATGGTGGAATGCGATTGTGTATCGATTACCGTCAGTTGAATAAGGTCACCATCAAGAACAAGTACCCATTACCAAGGATAGACGATCTGTTAGATCAATTGAAAGGAGCCTGTGTGCTCTCGAAGATTGATTTACGGTCGGGTTATCATCAGATTCGGGTGAAGAATTCGGATGTACCGAAAACTGCATTTAGAACTCGTTATGGTCATTATGAATTTTTGGTAATGCCCTTTGGTGTGACTAATGCTCTGGCAGTTTTCATGGATTATATGAACCAGATATTTCAACCTTACTTGGACCAATTTGTGGTGATCTTTATTGATGACATTCTTATCTATTCTCGTGATTCTCAAGAGCACGGAGAACACTTCAGAATCATTTTATCCATCTTACAAGAGAGACAACTTTTTGCCAAGCTAAGCAAGTGCGAGTTTTGGATGTCGGAGGTTAATTTTCTTGGCCACGTCATATCTCAAGGAGGTGTGGCGGTAGACCCATCAAAAGTTGAGGCGGTGATTAATTGGGAGAGACCGAAGAACGTTGCAGAAATTAGGAGTTTCTTGGGATTGGCAGGTTATTATAGATGGTTTATTAAAGGCTTTTCCCAACTGGCTTTACCAATGACGAGGCTTAGTCGGAAGGAGTGTTCGTATGAGTGGGATCCGGCTTGTGAAAAAAGCTTTATGAGTTTAAAGGAAAGACTGACGACCGCTCCTGTCTTGATTATTCCCGATCCTAGCAAGTCGTATGAGGTATTTTGTGACGCATCAAAGATGGGTTTAGGGGGTGTGTTAATGCAAGATGGACATGTGGTGGCTTATGCTTCTCGATATTTGAAAGTCCATGAAGAGAATTATCCAACGCATGATTTAGAATTGGCGGCAGTTGTGTTTACTTTGAAAGTGTGGCGTCATTATTTGTATGGTGTACATTTTGAGATGTTCAGTGACCACAAGAGTCTAAAGTATCTTTTTGACCAGAAAAAGTTGAACATGCTTCAAAGGAGGCGGATGGAGTATTTTAAGGATTATGATTTGGAACTAAAGTACCATCCGGGTAAAGCGAATAAGGTGGCGGATGCATTAAGCAGGAAAGTGTTACATAATGCCGAATTAATGATGTTAGAGTATATCTTATTAGAGAAGTTTCGAGATCTCAATCTCCAATTTGTTTGGACTCCTAATTGTGTGATTATGGGGAATTTGAATGTCAATTCTACTCTTAGAGAGGAAATTCAACAAGGGCAAGGGTTGGATGAGAAGTTACAAGGAGTGTTAGTTCAACCGGGTTTTATACGAGCTACCGACATAATTATTTTATTTAACCAAAGGATTTGTGTTCCGGATGATGCGATGTTGAAAAGAAGGATTTTGGAAGAAGCGCATAAGGGTACTTTTACTATTCATCCTGGTTCTTCGAAGATGTATCAAGATTTAAAGAGGGACTATTGGTGGTCCGGGATGAAAAAGGATATTGCGGTGTACGTATCGGAATGTGCGGTATGCCAATAAGTAAAGATTGAACACCAAAGACCGGGTGGCTTATTGCAACCTTTAGAAATTCTGGTGTGGAAGTGGGATATCATTTCTATGGATTTCGCAGTGGAATTACCCCGTGCCCAAGGTGGTTATGACTCGATTTGGGTAATTGTAGATCGGTTGACGAAATCTGCGCATTTCTTGGACGTAAAGACTACTTATAAGGCGAGTCATCTCGCAAAGTTGTTCATTTCGGAAATTGTGAGGTTGCATGGTATTCCCTCTAGTATTATTTCAGATAGAGATCCAAAGTTTACTTCAAGATTTGGAGAGCTTTTCAACAAGCTATGGGGACGAAGTTGTGTTTGAGCACGTCGAATCATCCGCAAACGGATGGTCAGACGGAACGGACAATACAAACAATGGAAGATATGTTGAGGGCTTGTGTACTTGGAAGTGGAGGAAATTGGATAGAACTTTTACCGTTGATTGAATTTTCGTACAACAATAGTTATCATGCAAGTATTGGTATGTCTCCTTATGAGGCATTATATGGAAGGAAGTGTAGGACGCCATTGTGTTGGGCGGAGGTTGGCGAAGATAGAATTTTGGGACCCGAAATTATTCACGAAACTACGGAAAAGGTTAGGATGATCCGTGATAAGGTTAAACAAGCGCAAAATCGTCAGAAGAGTTATGCGGATAACCGTAGGAGACCCTTAGAGTTTGATGAGGGTGATCACATATTTTTGAAAGTTACTCCGAGATTAAGATTGAAAGGACCGTTTAAGTCACGGAAGTTAAGTCCGAGATATGTGGGGCCGTATCAGATTTTAGAAAGAATTGGTGAAGTAGCTTACCGATTAGCCTTACTGCCTTCTCTGTCAGAGATGCACGATGTTTTTCATGTATCTCAGCTTCGAAAGTTTGTTCCAGATCCTCTTCAGCCAATTCTACCTGATACGATTGAGATAAAAGCAGATTTAACATTTGAGCCTCAACCGAGTCGTATCACAGGAAGAGAAACTAAGGTGTTAAGGAATAAAGAGATTCCTCTGGTTAAGGTTCAATGGGATGACTCGCATCCCGGTGATGCAACGTGGGAACTAGAATCGGAGATGCGAGAGGTTTATCCTCATCTTTTCAGGTAATTGTTTTAAATTCGTGGGCTAATTTCTATTTAGGGGGGGGGGGGGGAGGATGTAATGCCCCGTAAATTATTACACTCGGGATAATATTATTATGATCAACTGGGTTCCGGTTTGCTCTGAGAATTTATTGGATAAAATAATTAGAGTAAACTGACGAACTCAGAACTGACCAGATAAATATTATTTAGCACTGAATTTTAATTATTTGAGCTTTTGAGACTATTTGGACAATTAGTAGTATTACTAAATTATGATATTTTCTATATCATTTATTTTCCTCTCATTTTCCTTCAAAACAAACGAAACTTTTGAGAAGGAAAGGAAAGAAAGGGATAGAAAAGGGAAGGAAAAAAGAGGAAAAGTTCAAGAGCTCAAGATCATCAACCATCATCTACTCCTCATCAAATCATCTTCATCATCTAATCTTGAGTTGGGTTATAGATAGAAACCTTTGTTTTAGATTTTCTTGAGTTTTAGGACCTAGGTTAGAATTGAGAGAAAATGAATAATCGTGCTAATTAAAGAATCCAACGGTTGAAATGCGGTATAAACTGTGTAGTATAATCATTAGCCATGTATGATCATCTGTTAATGCATGTTTGTATGTTTGGGTGAAGTTTTGGATGGGATTTTGATCACAAAGCTCTGTTTTCACGCTGCTGGAAAACTCAGTTTTCGTAGGTCCGCACAGCGAAACCCTAGCAAAGGGGAATGCGAGCTTTCGCTGGCTATTCGCACGGCGAAGGTGAGGGTGAAAGTTCGCCAGAGGTTCGCAATGCGAACTTTACCTCGTTTCAGTTCTGGGTTGATTCGCCAGACGTTCGCAAAGCGAACGGCAAAGCGAAGGTTCGCTGGATTGTTCGCAAAGCGAACTTGGTGTTGTTTCAGTTCTGCCTTGGTTCGCTGGGAGCTTCGTAATGCGAATGGGAAAGCAAACATTCGCTGGTATCTCACATTGCAAACATGACAGATCCTCCAACTTGTTTCTTCTATAACTTTTGAACCGTGACTCCGATCGGGGCGTTCTTGGTACCGACGGAGAGCTTTGAGAATACCCTATCTAATGGAAGTGGAAATTTTTGGTTTTAGTGCCCGATTAAATAATCAGAGGAAAACCAAGAGTGGTACCATTATGTTGAATTATCATATGTAATTCTATTGTGCCAATGTATTATGCTGTGCTTGCCCTACTGTTGTTTATCATAATTGTGAGTGAATATGCATGCTAAAATGAAATGAAATAGGTAGAGTGAGGATGATTGCCATAAAACAATATTAAACCTAGTATGGCTAGAAAATTGTTGAACAACATAAAGACGACGCTCGTGCAAGAGAGGCCGAGGCGTGCGTCTATTACCGAATGGTATGGAAAGAGTTACACTAGTATGGATCATGTTTGATTGGGTTTTAATTGATAAGACAAGAGAGGTCTTAAGGCTAATATGGTCGGGTGATTGTCGAATACAATCACATTTGTGTATATGATCACGTAATCGTAACCATCGCCCTTGAGAGGCATTCAAGAGTCTCGAGCTCCTCTGATTGCAGGCATTACTACTTGGCAGGTTTGATTCCCAATGTTATAGTACGATGGAACCTACGGGTAGAGACTTGTGATGGCATGAGAGGCCATGAAAAGTGACGAATTAAGGTGATAATGCGTCCCTTAATTCCGAATCCATTCGTATGTTAAGTAACTACAAGGATCCATGACTCGGGTCGACTTCTAGACGTAGAAGCGGACGGGAAAAGGGGATGCCTTGGTAAGGTTATCGATTAGTGGTATTGTGAGTTAACGAGACTCACGAAAATGGATCCATATAGTGTGTGTGAGTACTCAAAGTCATCCTCGTCCCCTTTTGACTTGAGTTAGGCTTGTTAGAACCGTGTAAAGCCGAGAGGACGTTTAAGATAGAGAACCCATCGAGATTGATGTATCTCACCCCATGTTGTTGTTTACATCTCACAGGTACTACAGGTTCGGCGAAGGGTAAGGACAAAGTTGTTTGACTTTTCCTTACGGATCATAGCTTTTGTGTGGCAAGACTTCCGTTGTGAAGATTTTGAGATCATTACTTGATCTAGTTCTTAGTGTTGGAACATCTTGTACATATGATGCCATAGTTTTTTGTATATAGTATTTTGGGCATGTATATGTATAATGTGTTAACTAGGAACTTATATATTTCAGTACCAAATACTTGGATTCATGTATAGTAATTATGCTTTGATGTATGATATTATATATGGGTGTTACAGTAACAACTACAACAATAACAACTACAACAACAACAACAACAACAACAACAACAACAACAACAACAACAACAACAACAACAACAACAACAACAACAACAACAATAATAATAATAGGATTGTATTAATTTTAAAAAAAGTAGTTGCGTATATTATTTTTAGAAGGAAAAATGAATATTTTAATATAGGATTATATTAATTTTAAAAAAAGTTAAAAACCTTTAAAAATGATAATTTGTAAATTTAGATTTAATGAACTTGTAATAGACATTTTAAATTTTAATTATTTTATGGATTTATAATACTTAAAACGAATTTTTAATTTTATAAAAAATTATCAAAAATTCAAAGTTTCCTTCCTTAGGGGTGACAAAACTGGTGGTGACCCATGGGGCCGACCCGCGCACCCGCCAAAGAATGGCGGGTTGAGTTGAGATTTTATGCCCGCGTACCCATTAAGCCCGCCCGCCTTAACCCTGCCAAAAAAGGGGAGGGTTAGCCTGTCACCCTAGTTATCAAGCACTGGAAATATTTATTTTGGTTGGTTGAAAGTTAATATTTGAACTATGGTTTTGGAACCCTTGTTGATGGTTCTATTTTAGGTGAAATTTCTTGATGGTTTTAGACTTTTATTTAATTTTAGTAATTCTAATTCTTGATGGTTTTATTTTATATATTTATTTGTGAATATGTGAAATATTTTTTAAAGTAAACTTTGTTAAAAAATTGCTTTATAAAAAATTATTCTAAAAAGTGAAAAATCTAATTGAAATGTAAAAAAAACCTATTATTCTATTAAAAAAGGAAAATAAATAAATACAAAATAGTCGAGCAAGTCCACTGTCCACAAATTCGCCACCTTGGCGGGACATGCTAGATTTTTATGCCCAATTTCACTTGACGGACTTATCCACCCGACCCATTTTTTGGTAGGCTTAAAGTATGGCGGGGCGGATGACGCGTTTTGTCACCTCTACCCTGCCTGTTGTGGATAAAATTTGCTAGTATCGACTAATGAGTCCAATTGTCATCCCTAAAAATAAGACCATTTCTTAATACACCACCCATGTTTCTTATACACCACGTGAAATTTCGTTTTTGCCCCCCAGTTCCGGATGTGCACATCCGGACGCACCGTTTTTTTTAAAAACGCTGATGTGTTCTGGATATGCACATCCAGAAACATAGTATAACTTTATTTTTTAAAATTCTGGATCTGCAGATCCGGAAAATAGCATAACTTTATTTTTTTTAAATCGGTTTTGTTGGTTGGTCGCATACGTTAATATATCATCGCAAGTTAATATACATTCGAATGAGGGGAGCGAGAAGGTCTTGACAGCATGATGAAGATCTTGAGTCAAGGGGTTAGAAAACTTTGTTCTTCGTATCTCTCCAATAAAAAACTTTGTTCTTCGTATCTCTCCAATAGAAAACTTTGTTCTCTGTATCTCTGCAATAGAAAACTTTGTTCTTCGTATCTCTGCAACAGAAAACTTTGTTCTTCATATCTCTTCAACAAAAAACTTTGTTCTTCGTATCTTTTCAACAAAAAACTTTGTTCTTCGTATCTCTCCAATAGAAAACTTTGTTCTTCGTATCTCTGCAATAGAAAACTGTGTTCTTCGTATCGCAAGTTAATATACATTCTAATGAGAATGAGATTAAAAACATATCGAATCTGAGAATGTACCTTTCTCTCCAGTGTAACCACTGCTCCTGTTATCTTTCTTTGTTGATCCTCCAACACTACAGATGGACTCAATATTTTTCGGAGATAAACCCTTTTCGTTATTGAAAATAAGTAATGTGGCTGGTGCACCAGTAGCAGTAATGTCATCAGAAGTTATAACAAACTCTAGGGTTGGAGTCTCTCCGTCAATATAATGGTTGTCTTCGGCATTCTGATAAAGTTAACAATAAATTTACCGTCATGAATATAAACAACTATCATTTAACATCATGAATGCATCATGAAAGGTTAAATGTACTTGAATAAACTCCATGCGAAAATGAACATCTTTAGCATAAAGTTCAGCGGAGAGATTCTTGATAGCGTGATGAAGATCTTCAGTCAATGTAAATGAAGTAAATATGCATTACAGAGTGAAAGGTGAAAGGTTAAGAATGAGATTACTTACTAACTTAAAGGACACAAGAAAAGTGTTTGAATGCATAAATAACTCATTATTATTTACCATTTTGGTTTTCAGGGAGTGGCATGTGGCTTTCTACAAATCAACTAGGTTTAAGCCTAAAAGGATTATATAAAGATTGTAGGACAAATCAAGATCAACAGTAAAACATTACTTCTTTGACGTTATCCAAGATAAATGGCAGCAGATTCGACACAAAGTTGGCGGTACTCCTATTACCACTTGCAGAACCAGAATCAGAATTTTCGACTTCACTTATGTAGTATCGAGGGTGGAAAGCTAGCATGTGTGCATAATAAGCAGGAGGAACTGTATCATTAATATACAAGTTATAATATATACATATACATCAATAGACATCAGTATGTATCATTTAGAAAAAACCAATGCGAACCTGTAAAATATAATCCTTTTAGGCTTAAACCCAGTTGATTTATAGAAAGCCACACGACACTCCCTGAATTATCCTATCATGAGGAATACATAAATCTAACAAAATTATCTTATCATTCCAGCGGGTCGATTTCCCTTCTAAGGATCCACTATTATTTTAAAGAGATCTTGAATTATCTCCTCGCAATGTACCTGAGAAGAAACAATTCCTCTGTATCTTGTGACCCAAAGTCAGCCCATTGGTTCTGCAAGTGGTAATAGGAGTACCACCAACTTTGTGTCGACTCTGGTGTCATTTATCTTGGATAACGTCAAAGAAGTAATGTTTTACTGTTGATCTTGATTTGTCCTACAATCTTCGAGGATAGATTTGGGAGTTCGGATATTCACAGTGCCTTTTTTGGATATATAACTTATGGTTACAGAGGTCATGTTTGTCACGATTGCTGGATGATCGTTACTCTGTTAAAATACATATTATTATTTTTTAAAATAAATATACCATTTTTCTAGATGTGCACATCCGGAATATGTGTAAATTGTCATTCCGGATTTGCACATCCGAAAAAAGGCAACGTTTTTTAAGTTGGTGGTTCTGCAAGTGGTAATAAGAGTACCACCAACTTTGTGTCGACTCTGCTGCCATTTATCTTGGATAACGTCAAAGAAGTAATGTTTTACTGTTGATCTTGATTTGTCCTAAAATCTTTATATAATCCTTTTAGGCTTAAACCTAGTTGATTTGTAGAAAGCCACACGCCACTCCCTGAAAACCAAAATGGTAAATAATAATGAGTTATTTATGCATTCAAACACTTTTCTTGTATCGTGTAAGTTAGTAAGTACTCTCATTCTTAACCTTTCACCTTTGACTCTGTAATGCATATTTACTTCATTTACATTGACTGAAGATCTTCATCACGCTATCAAGAATCTCTCCGCTGAAGTTTATGCTAAAGATGTTCATTTTTGCATAGAGCTTATTCAAGTACATTTAACCTTTCATGATGCATTCATGATGTTAAATGATAGTTGTTTATATTCATGACCGTAAATCTGTTGTTAACTTTATCAGAATGCCGAAGACAACCATTATATTGACGGAGAGACTCCAACCCTAGAGTTTGTTATAACTTCTGATGACATTACTGCTACTGGTGCACCAGCCACATTACTTATTTTCAATAACGAAAAGGGTTTATCTCCGAAAAATATTGAGTCCATCTGTAGTGTTGGAGGATCAACAAAGAAAGATAACAGGAGCAGTGGTTACACTGGAGAGAAAGGTACATTCTCAGAATTGATATGTTTTTAATCTCATTCTCATTAGAATGTATATTAACTTGCGATACGAAGAACAAAGTTTTCTATTGCAGAGATACGAAGAACAAAGTTTTCTATTGGAGAGATACGAAGAACAAAGTTTTCTGTTGAAGAGATACGAAGAACAAAGTTTTCTGTTGAAGAGATACGAAGAACAAAGTTTTCTGTTGCAGAGATACAAAGAACAAAGTTTTCTATTGCAGAGATACGGAGAACAAAGTTTTCTATTGGAGAGATACGAAGAACAAAGTTTTCTATTGGAGAGATACGAAGAACAAAGTTTTCTAACCCCTTGACTCAAGATCTTTATCATGCTGTCAAGACCTTCTTGCTCCCCTCATTCGAATGTATATTAACTTGCGATGATATATTAACGTATGCGACCAACCAACAAAATCGATTTAAAAATAAAATAAAGTTATGCTATTTTCTGAATCTGCAGATCCAGAATTTTAAAAAATAAAGCTATACTATGTTTCCGGATGTGCACATCCGGAACACATCAGCGTTTTAAAAAAAAACGGTTCGTCATCCGGAATCTGAGAGCAAAAACGAAATTTCACGTGGTATATAAGAAACATGAGTGGTGTATTAAGAAATTGACAAAAATAATATTAGTTAGTAAATTAAAAAAAATCATCAAACAACTCGCGAAAGACTTCCAATAATGTTTTAATAAAGATAGAGGCATTGATTTAAGAATAGAGAATCATGGTTTTAAAATAGAAAATATCATCTATATTATATTCTTTTAATGACACATTTCGAATAATGAATAACAAGCATACTGATAATAAAAATATAACATACAAAAAAATAGTAATTATAACATACAATATCAAATAAAATAAAATATAAGGTTAATACTTATTTTCTCCGGTTATATGAGTCAAATTTGAAAAATCCACGTAATTTTTTTTTAATTTCCTCTTTGCTTTATGAAGATTCACATGTTTCGCTCCCTTATTAAATAATGATGTGACAATAACAAGATGTAATATTTTGGTATTTTACATTTAAACATAATTTCATGTGGATATTTGAAAACATGAAAATATATCGTTTATTTCAACTCGATTCGCATGTAATCTAATGTTGTTTTACTTATTTTTCGTATTATTATGTCCTGTTATGTTTGTGTTTCAGGTATTTGTTGAATAAGAGCATTTGTGCGAGAAAATCAGGAAAATAGCAAGAAAATGAAGAAAAATAACAAATTCTGCCATTTTACTGATACGGTGTTCGCCGTGGGCAAATGGCGTTCGCCGAGAGCAAGCGGTGTTCACCGTCCCCAGATGGCGTTCGCGATTGCCCAGGCAATGGCGTTCGCCATTCCCCTACGGCGTTCGCCATTACGCTGCAGACAACAGTTCTGCAAAAATAAGCATTTTTCAAGCAGTTTTTCAACCGCCTTTCCCTCCACTTTGTTTACACGACCAAGGGAAGTTACAAGGGGATATTTCTCTATAAATAGGACTTAGAGGGGTGTTTCTGAGGCATCGAAGTCGTGCGGGAACACTTCTGACATTTCGTTCATAGTTTTAGGCAGAAATTATCATTGTAAAAGTGGTAGTTTTCTCACGTCGAGGAACTACCACACCATTAGTGCTTTGCCCTACAATCTATGTAATACTTGGATCAACAATCTTGCCTTCAATTTAATTTAAGTTTTTATCTCAGGTTTATTTACTTTTACCGAAATTTATTTTCCTTCTTTTATTTTCTGCAATTTACATTTACGCCTTATCTTTCTGTCATTGTTATCATTTCAAGATTTTACCCTTTTTCTTCAATCGCTGCTTTAATTTATTTTAAACCACTTATTATGTCTTTAGTTAATTCAAAAACCCAAAATTGTTTATTTATTTCCACAACAATGTTTGACTAAATCGTCTTGAGACAGGTGTATGAGGACCGTCGTTACCAACGAGACTCAATAGAAAATAATAGGCGCGAAACGATAATAAATTATGTTTTGGTTTTAGTTTCTAATTGTAAGTCTTAATGTTTTGTCACGAGAGTGAAAAGCATACTAAGGTTCGAGCCGATAGCGCGAGAGTGTGAGGATTGAATCAGATAGTGGAAACTTGACATCGATACTAAAAACAATGAGAGCGCTTTAGGTATCGATTAGGATCTTATTGGTTTTCAAAATATGCTTTCTAATTAAAATGGGCGAGCTAGAGCTAAATCCTGTGGTTAGGGAGTGTGGCTTTAGTCAATAGCGCGAGAGTGTGAGATAGAGTCTTTAAATTGATATTTTCTACGGAACGTAGTTTAATTATAATTAGTGCCTAAAATCTGCAGATTCCCTTAGGAACATGAGATCCATATTTCGGCCTCTCTTTATTGTTATATTTTTTAAGTTTCATTTTAGTTTTCGTTTTAATTCCGTTTAAACCAAGTAATCATTAGCCTTAGCTTTACATCGCAACAATAAATAACGGTAGGTTGATATTGGTCTTTGTGGGTTCAACAATCTTTTATATTACTTCGATATTTCCGTGCACTTGCGGACGCATCAAGTTTTTGGCGCTGTTGTCGGGGACCAACAGTGATTCCGTTGTTGCACTCTTATCTCAATTACTATGTATCACCCAAATTTTCTCTACGAATGCCACTCCCAATATTTTGAGGAGTTGCAAGAATCCCATAAATCAGACCTCGAATTATTAATGGAGGATTTCAATGCGACAATAACTCACTCTCACCCAAATTTCCTCTACGATTACCATTCCCAGTATTTTGAGGAACCACAAGATTTCCATAAATCCAAACTTGAATTACTAATGGAGGAATTCAATGCGACGCTTACTCACTCTAGGATAGAATCTATGATGGAGTGCTTTCTGGAGATACAAACTCTCCAAAATGAAGAGTTTAGAAAAAAAAATCTCCAAATTAATGAAAACCTTAGGCAGATGAACATTTTTATCGAGTCCCTCACGACTCATAATGAGGCATTGGAGACTCAAATCTCCCTGCTTGCACAGACACCTATAGGACCCTCCCCTGAGAGACATGTAGATGTTGTAACAACCAGTAGTGAAAAATAAATCGAAAATCCTAAGGAGAGTGATAATAAGGTTAAGGAGAGTTCTAGTGAGAAAAGCGTAGAGATTAAGAAAAATCCACTGACACCACCCGAAAGGGAGGTCGTCGAAGAGGTAGAGAAAGAAGCACCTATTGTTGTTCCTCCTCCCTATACCCCACCGATTCCTTTCTCGCAAAGGTTTGTGGAAGCTAAGGTAGACTCCCAATCCAAAACGTATGTGGAGCCATTAGAAAATATCCACACCAATGCACCTTTGTTTGAGGTCCTGCATAAAAAGAGAAAATTCGAGGATCATGAAACTAGGGAAATCATTAGTGTTAAGAGGGTAAGGTTAGCCTTTGAGGTGGTGGATGAAATAACTAAGCCCAAACTTGAAAAGCTGATACTCATGATAGATCCAGAGCCACCACCACAAGTTCAAAAGAATGAACCACCCCACAAAAGGATTAAAAGAAAAGGTGAGGGATATGAGAGATGGCTTGATAAGTAGCCATGGACACTGAAGATTATTAAAAGTTCGATCGAGGAACCATCCTCGAAAGAACAACCATGAGTGCTTGCACTCCTTAACTGTCAAGCTATCGACGTTAAACAAAGCATTGCGTGGGAGACAACCCACAGGTTTTTTTAATTTTAAGTTTCTATGTTTGTTTGTTTGAATTCGCAGAAAATAAAGAAATGTATTGCTTGTCACGTCTTAGCTATATCTAGGCGAAAATTCTCTGGATGACGATCTTGGAGATGAACTGGTGCCCACGGACATTCCTACGAATGTCACTGCTGGTGGTGACACCGACGATGAGTATGATAGGAGATAGTATGTCTCTCCCATCCGTAACTCGCCTCTTCTTCATTATTCGCATGGTCAGGTTCCACCTACACACACCACACCATATTCTTCTAACACTTTTGCAGGTACTTCCTCCAGAAGCGGGCGAATATGATGAGCTGGTTCAAGAATTGCGTAATTGAAGATATCATAATGACGAGGGCGATAGTGTATCTTATACCACATGTCAACAACAATAAGAGATGATGAGGCTACACGCAACATATGCAAGCATCACAAGCTCAAACAAATGAAGGTATCTCAAAATGCCCACCGCCGAAGCAGAAGTGGTCAACGAAGACATGGATAACAAGAACAGAATCGGAGAGGATTTGGCATGCAATAGCATTCACACAGGTTCTACCTTTCCTTTTCCACCTTTTATCAAAACATTGAGGAAAATGTTTGGTTTAAGTGTGTGGGAGGAACTTTATCGCTTTACATTTATCACTTATTAGTTTGATTTATTGTTTTCTAGTTTATTTCATGTTTTTAGGACTTTTATCTATTTTTTATGTTTTGTCGAGTCTTTGTATGTGCTGTCGAGTCTTTATGCGTGGTTTTCACTTGTTATTAAATTCCCCCAAAATTTTAAAATTTTAAACCTCCAACAAATTTTTTCTTTAATTTATGGCACGACACTCTGAAAGTATATAGGTTGTTTAGGCTGTATTAGAGAGACTTGGGAAAGTTTCGATAAAATCGATACCGTCCTAACACCCTAAACCCCCTAAATATTCAAAATCAATTTGAGTACCCATTATGCTGAGACCTTAAGCTCTAGTTTTTAAAGTAATCCCTAAGTAGTTTATTTAAGCAGTCAGCACTATCCTAAGCACACACTAAGTAAGAAGCCGATGCAAATAAGTGTATGATCTCAGGTTCAAAATGAGAAATTAAGAGAAAAAATAAAGAATAATAAAATATGTTCCTTCTAAGTTAGGCGGTCCTCACCCGATCACTTAGCCCAAAGGTACAAACTCTTTAAGTTTAATTGATGCTTAAGCATATTTTCCGAGAAAAAAAAAAGAAATAACAATGAGATCATAGTCACTAACAGGTTTACTTACCATGTATATGTATGGATAATGGGCTTAATGTGATTGCACTAGAATGAAATGGGGTGAAAGAGAGCAAGAGATATAAGTTGAGTTAAAATGGCATGATTCAGATTGGTTTGCATAAGGAGGGAGTTTTTGAAATTGTGTCGTTACGGTATCCTTGGTATTGATATTTAGTACCTATCGATCTAACATTAGCCTAGCAGCCACGTATGATTAGAGTCTCGTTGTGTCGTTGTTTCAAACCGTGCTTATTCTCTTTTTATTGTGTTGGTTGATTGCTTGAGGACAAGCAATGGTTTAAGTGTGGGGGTGTTGATAACGTGAAAATATATTGTTTATTTCAACTCGATTCGCATGTAATCTAATGTTGTTTTACTTATTTTTCATATTATTATGTCGTGTTACGTTTGTGTTTCAGGTATTTGTCGAATAAGAGCATCCGTGCAAGAAAACCGGGAAAAGAGCAACAAAATGAAGAAACAGAGCAAATTCGGCCATTTTACTGATAGTGTTCGCTGTGGGCAAATGGCGTTCGCCGTGAGCAAACGGTGTTCGCCGTCCCTAGATGGCATTCTCCATTGCCCAGGAAATGGCATTCGCCATTACCCTACGACATTCGCCATTACGCTGCAGACAGAAGTTCTACGAAAATGGGCAGTTTTCAAGCAGTTTTTCAACCGCCTTTCCCTCCACTTTGTTTACACAACCAAGGGAAGTTACAAGGGGATATTTCTCTATAAATAGGACCTAGAGGGGTGTTTTTGAGGCATCGAAGTCACACAGAAATGCTGTCGACATTCCGTTCATAGTTTTAGGCAGAAATTATCATTGTAAAAGTGGTAGCTTTCTCACATCGAGGAACTACCACACCATTAGTGTTTAGGACTATAATCTATGTAATAATTGGATCAACCATATTTCCTTCAATTTAATTTCAGTTTTTATATCAGGTTTATTTACTTTTACCGAGATTTATTTTCCTGCTTTTATTTTCTGCAATTTACATTTATGCCTTATCTTTCTGCCATTGTTATCATTTCAAGCTTTTACCCTTTTTCTTCAATCGCTGATTTAATTTATTTTAAACCACTTATTATGTCTTTAGTTAACTCAAAAACCCAAAATTGTTTATTTATTTCCACAACCATGTTTGGCTAAATCGTCTTGAGACCGACGTATGAGGACCGTTGTTACCGACGAGACTCAGTAGAAAATAATAAGCACAAAACGATAATAAATTCTGTTTATGGTTTTAGTTTCTAATTGTAAGTCTTAATGTTTTGTCACGAGAGTTAAAAGCGTACTAAGGTTCGAGCCGATAGCACGAGAGTGTGAGGATTGAACCGAATAGTGGAAACTAGGCATCGATACTAAAAACAGCGAGAGCGCTTTAGGTATCGATTAGGATCTTATTGGTTTTCAAAATATGATTTCTAATTAAAACAGGCGAGCGACAGCAAAATCCTTTGGTTATGATGTATGGCTTTAGTCAATAGCGCGAGAGTGTGAGACTGAGTCTTTAAATTGATATTTTCTACGAAACGTAGTTTAATTATAATTAGTGCCTAAAATCTGCAGAGTCACTTAGGAACACGAGATCCATATTTTGGACTCTTTTTATTATTATATTTTTTAAGTTTCATTTTAGTTTTCGTTTTAATTCCGTTTAAACCAAGTAATCATTAGCCTTAGATTTACATCGCATCAATAGATAACGGTAGGTTGACATTGGTCTCTGTGGGTTCAACAATCTTTTATATTACTTCGATATTTCCATGCACTTGCGGACGCATCAATATTTATTAATGATTAGGCATAAAATAAAACAGATTTAAGTAATTTTAATTAGTGATTAACCCATTAAAATTGGGAACCCTAATTTACAATACTTCATCTCTCTTCTTCATACTCAATATCTTTCTACTTAATATTTTCTTTTTCTCCTCCTTTTGTGGGGTCTATCTTACCATTGTTGTTGAAGCCTCAGGTCATTCCACCTTCGAAAGTGAAATTGGAGCAAGTTCCAACTCAAGTGTGTTTTTAAATGGAAGAATCACTCCCAAATATGGTCATGATCTTTGTATGAAGTTGTTTGTTTCAAAGTCGAGTACAAATTTAGGGAGAATATAATGGAAGTGGATATACTGGAAGTTAGTTCTCTAATTTATTTAAGTATTCTTCTCTATGTGTTCTTTACTATTATCATATGTAATTTATGAAATTCAATTTTTTTTTTGTGCAGAAAGAGGAATATTGTGAATTGTTTCTTTGGGATGATGAATATTTTAATGAAACTGAAAGTAAAATAACTCCAAAAGATGATAATGGATGCAATAGGTGTGACAAGATGATAAAGTACTTGAGGGAATTTGGCAAGGAATTTAGGAATGAATTTGGAACAGAAGTTGAGTATCATCTGTGTTTATAAGAGATTTAGGAAATGAAGATAAAAGGTTGAGAGACTAAGGAAGAAGATAAAGTTTCTCATAGTAGTAGTAATTTGTTCTTGGGTTTACTTTGTTCTTTTTTTAGGAGCATGTAAAATAGTACTTAATGTAACAATGGAAGTTGATGTGTATTGTTGTTTGATTTTGAATGAATGAAAACCAATATTTTAAATTATGTTGTTATGATTTTGAATATAACTTATCCATTTCAATTTAAAACTTGTGGCGTTTGAGTTTACCACTTGGTTAAAAATTGAGTTTGATTGTAGGTCTGTTCACTTGGTTGTGAGTTTGCTCTCTTTGTTTAATGTTGCAAAAATGGACATAACCTTGACATAACAGTTCGTTTACACAGCAGGTATGTCCATAATTAGGCATAACCTTGAAAATGCAGACCTGTTCCGAAAATGGACATAACCTTGACATAGTAGGCGTGTTTCAAAATTGGACATAGCAAGTCTGTTAACTTGTTACAAGCTTTGACACAAAAAACATAGCAGTAAATTAACTTGTTTCAAAATGAGCACAACATTGCGCATAACAAGTTGTTACAAAATGAGAACAACATTGTGCATTACAAGTTGTTACAAAATAGTAAACTAAAGACCATGAGATTCATCAATGTCCAAGGGTGCATATGCACTTATTCCTGGGCCCACATTGTTTTTAGACCTCCTGGAAATTTTCAACCTATCACTACTCCTCTTAGGTGATCAATTTTTCTTCTTCTCAAATTGTTTCTTCTTTGTAATAAGTTTCTTCACTTGTTCGGTGGCAGGTGTCGCAACTGCGAAAATCAACCGGCGAAAAAAAACAGAAGAGTCGCCACCGAACATTATTTATCCCTACGGGGGAAAGGAAACAATCAAAGAAAACCTTAAGAAGGGAAAAACATGGTCATCTCAACTATAGTCTGGGTTCGAGAGTCTGTTATGCAAGAGGAAGGTATTAACACCCCTTCGCGTCCATCGTACTCGATGGGATCCACGCTTGTTATTTTGATCAAATGGTGTAGATATCTTAAGCTCCGCTGCTACTGAAAAAAATAGAATAATAAACAAATAAGAGAGGAAAGAAAACAAAAGAGGAAAAGAAAAGAGGACTCGCAAGGATCATCGCAATCCTATGCCTACGTATCTTCATGGACGAATGAAGAATCAGAGTCGACGTAGTTCGAAGAACTACGGGTGGATGGGGGAAGGTTGCTCGCCAAGACATCGTCGTCTTGTGCCTACGTATCCTTAATAGGATTGGAAAGAGGAAGTTAGAGCAGTCGTAGTTCGACCCACATGTGACCTTGTTTGTTTGGTATTTTTTAGGTGGACGATGCTAATGTTCGCGTTCTAGCAGTTTAGGTATTGTCGCTCGTTGTGTGGAGTCTTACGCATTTACCTGTTTGCGGTAGAACAAAAATAGCATATCCTTACGATTAGAGGGGGTGAGATGAGAAAAGAATCCCGAAGGAAGACGATTGATTTGTTCACGTCTTTTTGAAGAAGTGTTTTGATTTGTTTTGTTTGTGATATGCATTGTGCTAAATACTATGACATAGGAGCGAATACTTTGCAAGGTCGCCCCAACGGAACGTTTACAGAGCACCCTAGAAGAGTAAAGGAGACCTTCACTAATAATTTCCCATGTGCTTAAGGCTCGTGGCGCACTCCACATACAATATTTGTTAAGCGTTTTTACTTTATCTTTTAGAGAGAGAAGAGAGACTCAAATGGTTAAAAGAAAACTCTAAGGGGATCTCTATCCTAGAAGTTGTCATGCAATGATTGATTCTATAGTTGAGATAATGAAAGGGTATCTCTACTTATGTTAGCATGCTTGGATTGATAACCTAATGTCTATCCTACTTTGAACCTAATCCAAAATTAGATTCAAGCTAGGAACCTTAAGGGAACATGTGATCATGCACAAGTAAACATTAAATGATTCAATCACAATTCAAAGAAGTAATAAAGAAGAAGTAAGATGAAAGATAAATCTCAAAATTGACGTCAATGTAAAGTGATACAAGTGTTCATCAAATTCAAACCAAGCTCAACTATTGGATAGTTGAAAGAAACATGTAAAACTATGCACTTATGCACATGCAAATATCCTAAGCCTACACTAGAAGTAATGTCGATCATTAAACAAAGTGAAATGAGTCCTAAAAGGGTGAGAACATCAGTGGGGAAGTAGCTATGTCCTACTATATCTCATTTATGTTATGGTCCTAAGAAAATGTAAAAAAATTCAAGTTATGTCTCATGTTAACACACAAACAACTGTCAATCAAAAAGTCATGCAAAACACACCTCTAAAGGCTACACAAATGAAGTTAAGCTACTCATATAAGTTGGATCAGTAGCACACATGGTACAATCATGGAAGGATGAGGTTTAGGATGTCAAGAAATGATTATGGAATCCACACCAAGTCATGTTCAAAAGATTAGGCAATTCTACACAAGAATGTCACTCTTATGATACATCAATCGCTTATGAACATACAATGAACAAACAAGCATGAAATTGACTTGTAAATTACCTAAGTCAGAATCTAACTCATGTATTCAATGCTTAAAAGTAACCTCAAATTGTCACAAAGTTGTCATGGTAACACATTCTCAAAGATTAGTGCAAGTGGGAACCAAAGTCAACCCTAATCACCTTCTTAAGGCATGTGAATTGTCAATCATGTAAAAGAAGGTAAAGGCCATGTAAAGTGAGTATCTAAGCATACAAGTAAGTAGAAAATGATCTATAATATCTCACATTTGAGACTCGAAACATTGAGCAAAGGAAGCACACAAGAGCTCAAGCAAAAGTTGCCAAAGTTAATGCACAGTCATGTTCAAATTCATGCAAGTATAACACCAATTAGAGGCACACAAAATGTCCTATAAAATGGTATGGAAAGGCTTTACCTCATACTAGATCAAGTGTAAATCAATGTTCAAAAGATCCCCAAAAGGGTTGCATAAATGCATCATCAAATCCAATCACTTATGTAAACATTTAACAAGCATCAGGTATGCATTTAAGGTTCAAGATAAGCACATAGTTCATGATCAACAATCAACATTAAAGCATCACAGTGGTGTAAAAAATGTCCTCATGAATGTGCCTAAACCTGTCAAGAAAATTGGCTTAAGAAAAGTCACACTCAAGCATCAAGTTTAACCCTAATCCTAAACACACATAAAAAACATTAGGCATGCAATGGACCACTTATGAAAAATAGCTAGAAGACTTGAAAATTATGAGATTTTAATCATGATATGATGAAGTCAGTAGCTCAACATGCTCTACAAATATGGCCAAGATTATACACAAAATTTTCTCAAACAATATCAAACATGTGGCAAGTTACAAAGCAAGGACCATTCAAGACAAGTCACAAAAAAAAGCATTCAAAATGAACCACAAAATAATCATATGTCCTATAATCATGTGACTAAAGGCATACAAAAATTGGAGTCAAAACTAGTTGGGAAAAATCAAATTCAAGGCTTGGTATGCAAGGTATATCAATTTGTACACCTTTGAATCATAATTCCAAAACAATTACTAAACTTAATGAAAAATGCAATTAAAAAATATAAAAAATTAATTAAAGGGGTGAAAATCAATCATGATTTTTTTGGGAATTTTCTAATAAATAAAACTATTTTTATTAATTCAAAATGAAACGTATGTCAAAAGAAAATAATAAAAAAATTCCAATGCAATGGAGGGTGCACTACTAGTAATATCCTAGTTCAAATCCTTAATGGGCGATGAAATGGGGGTGGGGATGGAAGGCACATGCGTGGCCTAACTCAATTATAAACAAAAACCATTTTCTGATTTCAATTTATTTATTAAAACCATTTTAATCAGAAAATCAGAAACAAGGGAATGAAGCATGTGTGTTATTACTATTCTCATTAATGCATTGTCATTCTCATATAGGTGGAATTAGAGAGAAATACACGCTGGCAAGGAATGTCCATGGGGATTAAGAAATATGCACCTTGTCCAATCACATGAATAAATGCACGCGTTGACTGGAAAAAGACTAGGGCTGATGCAGACGTCGGAGCTAAGCTTCGATCGTTTTCTTCGATGACCACCCACCGTTGACAGTGGCTTCCATTTCCATAAATGAAAAAAGAGAACATGATCTTGCTCTTTTCTTGCACTGAATTCAAATCCAAGCTTAGAATTTCCATTAGAACACTCTATGATGCAGAATGAAGAGGAATAAGTTATGCCCTAAAAATCATAAATGCTACATCTCACCCTATTCTACACCACAAACATTGCCTTCATTGGAAAGACTTCAGATGCCACTAGTTTACATGATTCTAACCACCATATTTGTTCTAGCATGATGCTGGAAATTCAAGAAACCTAACCTGGTCTGAGCTTCAAATCACGTGCATAGAAACCCAAATACTTCACTGCAAGGTCTTGTAATCTACCTTAGAGAAAAATAAATGCACAAACTTTCTCCAAATCTTGAGGAAAATGCCAGTTGATGATGGAAGTTAATGAAACTGTGGATGATGTTACAGTGCTTCCAGGTGAGAACCAATGCAAACAGAAGCTTGAGGGAAGTATGGAGATGACAATGGTGGAAGAATCTTGGCAAAATCTCTCAAGATGAGAGAGATTCGAAGCTCTGAAGATGAAGGTGTGAAAATGGAGTTTTTTGATCTATTTGGCTCAATGTGTGTAACTGAATTTGTTAGGGTGGTTAAGAGGGTTATATAGGGTGGTTAATGTGTGGTTAGAGTTCTTGTTCATAGTTAAAAGTTTGTTGGAAACTTGGTTAGTGAAATTTGAAAAATGAGAGGGAGGTGGTGAGTGGCACGGGTTTGCTATCATGTATGGGGTATATGGTGTGATGTATGGTTATTGTAGTGTACATGATGGTGATAATGATGTAAGGATGCAATGCTAGATGGTACAAGTCAGAATAGCAACTTGTTTGCTAGGTTTTGTTTTTTTGTCTGTCATGGCTATGTGAAGTAAAGGCGGTACATGTGCATGATACATGAAGGATATGCATGGCCGAAAGAAGTAAAATGAGGGACATTAGAGTGGTGTATGCGCATGCAGCAATAGGTGATGCAAGATATTGAGTAAAAATGACATGGATGGTGGTGAGAAAAATTGGTCATGGGTGTGACTTTGAGATTATATATCTCCATAAATATGAACTCAATTGGAATGACTTTTGCACCATTAGAAAGAAGGAATGGCATGGAATGATTTTTGTGTTGAATGCAAATGGAATTGAGACCTAAAACACTATGGAAATTGGCCATGAAGTTGCCATGACACCAGCTGGCTTTGGTACTTAGAAAAATTCTAAGAGTTTTCATGTTTCACATCTTTGAGATCATTACTTTAAGTGATCATAACTTTTGATTTAGGAATCCTAATGTGACATTCTTTATATGGTTGGAAAGGTGGAAGATCACTCTACAACTTTGATTTGAAAATTATTTCCAAATTAGGCTTGGAAGCCACTAAAAAACGAGCTTGAACATTGGCACAAAAGCTGACCCTTAATACTTAGAAAAAATTCTAAGTGTTGGAAATTGCAAGTGTGAAAATGTTCAATTTCCAACAATCATAACTTGCTCAAAAATGATCCAATTGAGATGAATTTTATAAGGTTGAAAAGCTTGTCATAAGCACTACAACTTTCATGTTTGAAAAAAAAATGAAACGGAGCTTGGAACATGGAGAAAATGGCCTTGAAAGTGGCTACACAACCATGAAAACTTGCCAAAAATAGAAAGTTCTAAAACCCTAATTTGCCAAAAATGGAAAATCCCCACAATCCTTGATTTTTGATGATTCTTTTGACATTTCTTGATCAAATTTCACCCATTGGTCATATTTAACATGATGAACACAAGATTGACCTCAAAGAGTCAGGAGTTGACTTTTTCACAGCTCAGTTGACTTTGATCCCAATTTAGTTGATTCTCAATCATCTGGCTAATTGAAACCCTTCTAAATGAAATTGATGGTCCATACTCTACTCATAGATACTTGAGAACATATAGGAGACCATGAAATCAAGTTTTGCCCAAAGAATCAGAAATAAACTGATTTTACACAAAATCCTAGTTTTGACCCAAAAAGATAGGAGGTGTTGACCAATGGTGAAACCCTAATTCCTCTGAAGATAATTAAGAATCCCTTGAACCAAGATGCTTTACATGATATGGGGATGTTGAGGCTTCAAGATTCTTGCCCATGAGGGTGCCACATACACAGATAGGCAAAACCCTAATCTAAGGACCAAAGATAGGAGAGGGTGATCCTCTTCAAGTTTCTTGCAAGTTTCAATCTTCTAATGAAATGGCGAACCAAATATGATGTCTTGAGGCATAAAGAGCCTTTGTAGCTTGAGTGCTTGAGTACATCTTATTCTTCTTGCTTTGAGCAATCAATGACATAGAAACCTCTGATCCCATGCCTTGGGGAAAACCAATGATGCATGTATAATGTTTATGACCTAGATGCATATGTATGTGAAGCATAAGCCACTTTTTGATGGTAAAATCTGAGGGAAAATTTTGGGGTGTTACAGTAGGTGTTGGATTATAGACTTGAGATTGTTTATCTTGAGAAGGTTGAGCATCCGTAAAGGCCAACATTTTTTTAATACATGCATCTATATCTGGTTCATCCTCATCAATGTTATTATCATCACTACTTTCATTGAATTGATCAACATTATGCCTTAAAACTTTCCTAAACATTTCAATTTTGTGTTCAACCCAAATATGACCATCAACATTATTATCAAGGTTGTGTTTGGCAATTTCTTCAACTTGTAAATAGTCAATGAAGTGTATAAACCCTTCAGCAAGTCCTAGAATTTTTCTCCAAAGTCTAAATTCATCATAACCCCAATCCTTAACTAACCTAACAGCCTAAAAAAACTCCATCTATCAGAGTCATGCCCTTCTATGATGGTTTCATTCCCTCCCTTATAAAAAATGTACTTATCACGAATAAAGTTAATTCCATGATGAAATATGACACTAAATAGGCTCATATCTGTAATTACAAATATAACCAAGAGTTAACATGTTTAACTGTCACAATTTAATGAAACAACCTTTAATTTACCCACACGATGAAAACCTAAATTTGAAAACCTAATTTTGACTAACTCATTACATTAAATAATTATACATTCTAACACACATGGCATTAGGACAACTGGAAAGTAGAGAAATTTATACAAATCGTACCTTTTTATACCGTCAAAACTTGTCATTGTCGTGCTAAAAGACAAAACATGTCACAATGCCAGTAGAAACGTAAACGTAGTGCCAGTACAGACGAAAACGTTATGCCAACACAGACGAATAAGTGGTCGGAAACGATTGAAGTGCTATGATGCCGAGGATGAAGATTCAAAGAAAAATGGTTTGGATTTCTCAAGGTGTAATATGAAGATGAAAGATAACATTTCAGCATTTAGAGTTCCCAATTTAAATGGGGTTAATCACTAATTTAAATGGAAATACATAAATATGTTTTATTTTGTGCCTAATCATTAATCAATATCCACGTGGAATTATGTTTAAATGGAAAAATATCAAAAATATTACAGCATGTCATTGCAACATGAGTACTTTTTGTGAATAGGTTTAAAGAATAGACAAAATAGAAAGATTTAATGAATAGACAAAATAGAAGAATCTTCATAAGCTATTGAAGGAATTCAAACTTTATTTTTATTTTTATTTTTACAAGGGATTTTCAAATTTGGCTTATATGATCGGGGAAAATTATGTATTAACCATAAAACATAATACTAATAAAATAAAAAATAATTCATTTTTTCAACATAATGACATATAAAATACTAGCAATAAAAAGTACAACAAATAAAAGAAACTAATAATGGTAAAAGAAAAAAGAAGAATTTATACACATCACATATAAATTTCATTTATATTTTTTATATTTTTTATATTTTTTAGTAGGTTAAAATATATTTGTCATACTTTATCTTTTATCTATTTTTCATTTTTGGTCATTTATTTAATTTTATTCAATTAAATACTTTTACTTTTTAACTTTGAAAAAAAATCTAGAATAAAAGATAAAGTGTTAAAATAAGTAAAATAAAAAGATAAAAGGAGAAAAAGAATGGAAAGTATAGGATATATAAAAAAACACACACACACACACACACACACACATATATATATATATATATATATATATATATATATATATATATATATATTATTCTTTTTTCATTTTACTTTATATACAATTTTAATAATAATAATTATAAAATAAAAAAATGTTTTTTTAATGAAATTTATAAAATGAAATATTAATACTTATTACCATTTAAACAATTTTTCAGTCCATTTATAATGGAAGTGATGTTAGTCTTGTAAGAACAAGTAAACACATAAGGTGAAATCCAAAAAATGACTTCTCAAAATTATCAATCTTCTTTTCTTTTGGTTGTTTTATGCTTGAATATAGTTTTGATTTCTGGTAAGCGGAAGTTTTTTTTCTCTTCTTTAAATTAAATATTGTTATTATTATATAATCACAACTATTTTATGAAGCTCAAATATTACTGTGTTGAAAATTTGAAAAATAAATATTTTATTTTTTGTTTGATTCAGAAATTGTTACAAGTTTGGAGAGTCCAACATTAGACAAAAGTGCAATATGTCTTCATGGGAGTGACGCAGTACGAGGAGTTTGTTGCATACCTCAATGTATTCCAAATTGTTCTACAGTTTGCATCAAAAATGGATTTCAAAAAGGTGGACAATGTATTTTTCGACTTGGAAATGAGCGGTGTTGTTGTTTTACATAATAAGTTAGGTTGTATCCCTATGATTGTTGAAAATAAAAGATGCACTTTTAATTATATTTAGAACTTTGTGTGTTATTGGAGAAGCCATAAACTTCATTCTCAATAAAAACAGTTTAAAATATATATATATCTGTTCTATACAGATGGAAATAGATCAGATCTGGTCTCAGTCTAGTGGAGACAACAAGATATTTTATATAATATTTAGTTTATTTTCTAATAAATGCATATATATATATATATATATATATATATATATATATATATATATATATATATATATATATATATATATATAAAAGTAGGTTTATAAAATTTTATAGGTTTTTTAATAACATAAACTTAACTATTTAATTAAATTAGATTAAAAAAAGACCTAATCTTTATATTAAATAGATCATGTCAAACGAGTTTTCAAATAAACTAGTAATTAGTTCCTTCGTCCTATAATGAGTGGCTTATTTAGAATAAAAAAACATTTTAAATTAAATGATTTATTTTAATTTCCAATGCACTTTTTTAAGTCTATCTTCTAATTAATACTTTTTTTCATCATTCCTAAAACTTGTTAAAAGATACTTTAATAAAAATATCGCTCTCTCTTTCATTTATTTATTTATTTATTTAATTGAGTTTTGAAGTCGTCGGTTTGGTTCGAGAGCCCAACTCGCGTAAAAACTCATATTGATTCGAGATTAGCCTTGTTCAAGTTAAAACATTGTGGACCAAACAAAAAATTGTTAAATAAATTGAACCTAATAAACAAAATTGTAAAAAAAATTATATTTGATTAAGATGTGTTTAAGACATATTTTAACAGAATCCCTCAGTTTGATTCGATTTACAATTTGTATTTTACAAATCGAACAAAACCAAATTAAACCACATTATATTACAAAATTTTACAGATTGTATATTTACTGAAATGATATTTATTTTAATTTACATATCTAATCAACAAAATATTATTGTAATAGCTATATTTTAATTTTGTTTTCCTTTTTTATTTGTTATGTTGATAAGGATAAGATTAAAAAAAGTTTAATTTACGTTAGTTTTTATTTCTTTATATATAAAATAATGATTATTAAAAATAAATTATATTATTATCAGGCTAGCATAGTCACATACATGCACTTGCTTATAAATATATAATATATAGTATTTCAAATTTATTTAAGAATGCAATTCATGTATATTGTCCTTTAGGCATAAGATAAAATTGTAAGATGCATTTCATATTTATGCATAAAATTATAAACTTATTTTATGGTAATGTATAAATGACTAAATACAAAATATATCGTGTATATGTATGACTCAATAAAGATCTTGTATAAAAGCAAACCAACCAAATCAAATCAAATTTCATTGATTTGATTCAGTTTTGTTCAGTTTTATTTTTAAAAGTCAACCAAACCAAAACGAATCATACATTTTTCCTCTTGCAGTTCGAATGACTTTTAACGTCAAAATCACCAAAACCACAATACAAACACCCCTAGTTTCGCTACATGAAATGATATATATATATATATATATATATATATATATATATATATATATATATATATATATATATATATATATAACCTAAACATAAATTTAGCAATATTTTAAAAATGAATTATTCTAGAAGAATTTTGTTGTCTAAATTGATTTTTATTTCATGCAAATTAAGGACTCACATGTTTCACATTTTTTCGATTTTTAAGATTCATTTTTAATATTGGTTATTTTTTTACCAAGAATTTAATTGTTATTTTCTAGAAATTTATTATACTTTTTAAAATTGATTATGCTCTTTTTTAATTTTTGATTATATTTACTGAGCTTAACACTTAACTTAAACATTTATTTATAGGTTAAATTTGTTATCTCGGTGTGATCAATGCTAAAAATAGATTACATATGCATGCACTTATCACCTTATTTTACAAGTGATAAAACCCCGATTTATCAATGAAAAGTGATAAAAATGCTTGTTTGGACCTTTTAAGTATATATTGATTAAAACAAGTAAAAATGATGAAGAAATCATCAAAGCAACACAAAGACCAAACTAAATTACTTTCCCAACAAAACAAGGCTCGCTAAGGTAAGAGTATAGGCGAGCTTAGTGAGCAAAGGTGCCAACATTGCTAATCCAAGAACACAACCGCACTTAGGGAAAAAAGGTGGTTTATGACTTTAGAGTTAAGTTACTTCAAGGTGATGGAAGGATCAGGTGGCTAAGCGAAGGTGGGTGATTCGCTTAGCGAGCTAAGGCAGCAAGGCAAGTTGGATTTGAGCTAGCATGACCTAGCCATGAAGAATGTAAGCGCATTAAGCGAGCTTGGGCAATGAGCTTGACAAGCCTAGCCTTTCAAGCTCATAAATAGGGGTTCCAAGCTGATCATTTTAGATATATCGGTGTATTTGAAGTAGTTCCTAGAGAAATTAGGTGCTTACGCAAATCACAAGAAGAGAGAATAGGAAAGGAAGATTGAGGGAATAAATGTTATTAGAGGAATCGTCAACATATGTTGTTCAACTTCTGTCTTCTATGGCTTTATTATAAAGCTACGATGAGTAAGTGTATCTAATTTTCTCTTTTGTTGGGGCACTACTACAAAACACGCATTCAATAACGCCATGGTCACCACGGTTTTTCCCTACACCGTGGTGACATATCTTAACTAAGGCGCTACCATATTTATTTTGTTTTTTGGTTAAAAATTATTTGTATATAACAGCGGTTACGTAACCAACCGTTGTGATACAATCAAATTTTCATCGGTTCGAACCTCAGCGCCATAAAATATTTTATTCCTTTAACATTAAGGCGCACCTTTTCTTTTTTATTTATTTTAAAATTCACAAGTAAAAGGGTTATCACTACGGTTCTTCTGGTTAACCGTAGTGATCTATTTATAATAAATAAAGACTTATCTATACGGTTGGTAATGTTAACTGTTGTGAAATAGTTTACCCGTATATAAGCGAATTAACTTTCACTTATTGCCAGTAGCGTCGTTGCCTTCACAGTGAAACCTTAGAACCCATTTTTTCTCTTCGTCTTCACCGTTAGTCGTGAATATTGTGATTCATACATTAAGGTATTTTTCTTCTTCCATCTATTGTTAGATATTTCCCATTATCTTGTTTGTTGCATGTTGTTTTTGTTGATTGATCTCATTTTTTCAGATTCGTTTTCACTACCTTAACAAAGACCATACTTTGGCTATGGTACATAATGTTTGTGTAGCTATGGAAAAAAGCACAAGAAGCATGAAGCTATGATGGAAACTTCATCCACCTTGTACTTCTTCTTCATAGCTTCACAAACAAGATGTTAGTAAATGAAGAAACAATAGTGTCAGCAAACTTCATCCAGTTTTAGAAACAATGGAAAAAATATAAGAAGTATGAAGCTTTTGTGTAAGCTTCTTCTTCCTTATATTTCTTTTTCATTGCTTCCCAAACTAGATGAACATCATAATTGATTTCTGTTCCGCGATTAGTTTCATTAAAAGGTGCGTCCTAAAAATTTATAATATATCTTTTTCAATCCTTCTTTACTCTTCACTGGATTATGGTTTTAGGGTTTGGTTTCAACTGAGGATGCTCATTGTTGAAGTTTGTTGTGTTTCCTTATAGGTTAAGGGGATGATACACGGTGATGATGCTAGTGGTAGCAAGCGTATTGTATGAGTTTATAATATCTGGTTTTGTTATAGGATGTTGCTTGAGTTTATTATATTCTATGTAGATTGTTTGTTTCACTAACCCTCGCTTAAAATACATTCATTTAATTTGACATAGATACTTATAATCTGCAAATTAAGTTATATTTGAAAACCAACTTATATGAATCAATGTTTTCGTACTGCATCCCTTTCATCGTTCATCTCACGTTCTTTGATATATAGATTATGGTATAATGACCTGGCTCCTTAGATGCAGGGTCAGCCCAATCAACCGGGAGGCTCTGTTTAAATTTAAAAAATGGGCCTAAAAAGAATATTTGCGTTAATTTTGGATCGATTATGAAATAAAAACATATCTTATGCATATATAAAGTTACTCGCGATTCGATTTGGTTTTGAATAATTAGTTAAAAAATCAAATCCTAATTAATTTCGTATAATATAATTTGAATTAGTTCATTTATAAGTGAGTACAAAGGGTACTCGAACCAAACAACATTAATAAGTGAGTACAAAGGGTACTCGAACCTGATTACAAAAGAAGCGAGATGAAGCTCGACAAAACAAAGAAATTACCAACCAATTGGAACTTAAGATAAATAAAACAAAGGGTCTTTGTTGAATTCATACAAATTACAATTGGGATGGGTAATGTCTCCTATAAAAGGCCACCATCAAACCGTAAACTTGACCTTCCAAATGATGTCATTCACATTCCATCATATGTTCTTAAAAAAATACCATTCCTAATCCTCCACAAAGTCCAGCACACGGCCAACCAAAAACTCCCTTCTTTACCGTCTTTGACACGCTTAGATTTACAAAAATCAAACCATTCCAAAAAGCTACCCATTGCGCCATTGTCGCCGTAGCCAAACAAACTAATCCACTTAGATACCTCCCTCCAAACCGTAACAGTCACCGGGCAAGAAAAAAGGATGTGAACCAATGACTCCGTACATTCTTTGCAAAACACACACTTAGAATCGCTGGTTATCAGAATAATCCCTCTTTATAAGAGAAAATCCTTCGTTGGTAATCTATTTAAGAAACTCCTCCAACCGAAAGCCTTAACTTTCAGCGGTACGAAACCTTTCCAAAGTTAACTATAAGCAACATCGTACCGGTTGACAGGACCAAAGGGGATGTGATAAGCATTAAGAATCTGATAAAGAGACCTCACCGAAAAATTCCCGTCCTTCTCAGGAAACCACTGAACCGAGTCTTTCAAAAGGGGGTCTAACTTCACCTCCTCAAGCCTTCGCAGCAAAGAAAACAAGGCTCTGTCAGCCGCAAAATTTACCGCCGAAGCTGCTGCCGGTCATGATACGGAAACGGTTCCCCAACTGCCAATGGAGAGATTCACGGAGAAAACCTGCTGTAAAACAGCAATAGCATTGAGTCTGTCACCAGCACAAGGATCAGCGGTAGAATCATTCAGAACATTTGTATCATTCAAGTCAGGCCACAAACCCCTGCTGCCGTTAGAAAGCCCCGCAGGTTGTTCCTGCTGAAAAACCACAGCATCTCCAGCACTGGAAGCACTAATAGATTCGTTCAAATTATCCCACCCGCCCCCTACCATCGGAATGCTCAGTAATATCCTCAAGACCAGTAACAGAGCCAACCTCCTCACTCATATCTGCATATGATTCAAAGTCTACAATGCCCAAATCCCCCCACTCCCATTTCCCATCCAGCCAACCTCCGACACCCACCACAGCCACATCTTTCAACAGAGAACTATTGAAGAGATGCGGAAACAAGGACATTAAGCTGTCGTTGCCCATCCAATTCACCCTCCAGAACGAAGTAGAGAATCCGCATCCAACCTGAAACAAACAGTTCTTAATAAAAATAGCATTAGGACAGTGCTTGGACAAATTAAGGATATCGTTCCACCAAGCCGAGGAAGAATTCCAACGGTGAGGAACACATTCACTATTGGACAGAAGTAACTTGATGTCCCCGTAACGCGCTTGCAAAATGTTACACCACAAATTATCCGATCCCTCAAGAATTCTCCATCTCCACTTGTGGAGAAGCGTCAAGTTAAATTCCCCGATTCTCATCAAATTAAGCCCACCTTTGTCATACGGCAAACAAAGAGAATCCCATTTGATCCAATGCGTTTTCCTCTTCACCTTCGTATCTCCCCAAAGAAATCCACTTTGCAATTTAATAACCTCTTTACGGATCTTCACCGGAATCTTGTAGAAAGATAGATGAAAAATAAAGAGACTATTAAGAACCGACTTGATTAGCATTATTCTACCTCCGAAGCTCAAATATCTACCGTGCCAACTAGATAACTTTCTCTCCAACTTATTGACAAAAGCAGCCCACGAGGAGATTCTCCTAGGATTAATTTTGATGAGGATACCGAGGATAGTAAATTCCTTTAATTATAGTATATATTAACCATAACAATTAGTTTTGTTTTGGATTTATAAATAAACGATTTGCACTTTTTGCTTACAAAATATATACTTTTTAAATTATATATTACAATAGTATAATGCTAAATATTACTTTTTAAATTAATACTTTTGAAATAAAAAAAAGGGATAATTAATGTAAGACGTTTTTTTAAACATTAGAATTATTAATTTGTTTCTCTATCAAAAGTATTAGAATCTCAACTGCCTTCACTAATTCATTTTTTTTCAATAATCAAGAAGCTTCATTCATAAAATCCAATAGGATCAATACATGAAGGAATTTCTAATTTCTACTAGCCAACATCTACAGCCAGAGAAAAGAGAAAGCAATATAGACTAGAGTACCAAACAGCTATATCATAAATTGATAACAACACTATACACAAATCAATACCTAATACCAAAAAATTCAAATCTTTACATATAAACATTACATAACAATAGGCATCTTGTACCACTCATAGAAGCTGCCCATTCCAACTTTTTTCATCTTCCTCCTCCATTTCCAAGATACCAGCTGAACATCCATAAGTAAACTCTTCAAACTCCACTCCTCCCCTTTGAAAATGATGGAGTTTCGAATCCTCCATATACACCAACATGAAGACAGCCAGATGAAAGTTAATTGGTCTGCTATACTACCTGCTCTCGCCCAATTAATGAACACTTCAATGCAACTGGAGCCGAGAGGGAGATTAATTCCAATCCAACCTTCCAACTCTTTCCAAAACAACTTAATTTTCTCACATCCTAGCATAATATGATTGGCATCCTCCATCTCAGATTCACATAAAACGCACTGCATAAGGTTAGAATCAGATATAATACCCCTAATGCTAAGATTCTTACGAGTTGGTAGTCTGTTCAGCATAAGTCGCCAACCAAAGACCAAAATTTTCTGGGGGAGTTTTAATTTCCAAAGAAAACCAAGTGCAGCTCTGGTGTTATTGTCCAGTACTTCTTCACCACCTCTGTTCATCCAACTTTCATAGCATACCTTTACACTAAATGAGTTGTCAATCTTCCTAGGCCACAAAATAACATCTTCTACTAGCTCAGACAAACATACCTCTCCCAGCAAGGCTTGTAATTCCTCAACAGCATCATCCTCTACATTAGACAGAAGCACACCCTTCCCACATAAATCCCACCTCCAAATGTTTTCTGCCCAGAAACCACAATCTTTGACTAAAACATACTTGTTAGGCGATGAATTATACAGAGCTGGAAAAAGAACATTAAGAGCATTCCCTCCTATCCACCGAGACTGCCAAAACAAAGTGTTGCACCCATTACCAATTTTCCAATTTAAGACCCTAAAAACTCCTTGAGCATTAGAAAAGGAAGCAAGACGATTCAAGTCTTTCCACCAGTTTAAGCACAAATAATTTGGAGTCTCAAATTGGTTAAGGAACATGCTGTTGAAATCCTCCTTGTATCTAGCTTTAATGATGTTTTTCCAAATAGGTTCATGCTCATTGACTATTCTCCACAACCATTTCGCCACCAAAGCTTTGTTAAATACACTTACATCTTTGACACCAAGACCTCCTTGCTCTCTTGATTTGCAAACTAAGGACCACTTAACCCACGCAATGCTCTCCTTATCGCCCTTTCCAGACCATAAAAACCTTCTTTGAATACCTTTTATAACCTTTAAAACAGCTGCAGGTGCTAGAAATAAAGAAAAATAATGTACTGGTAAGTTTGTCAGAACTGAATTCAACAAGGTAACCCGACCACCAATAGACATTGTTTTGCTCCTCCATTTTGACAACTTAATTTTGAAAGAATCAATAACAGGTTTCCAGTAAGCAATGGATTTGTGACTGCCCCCAACAGTTAAACCAAGGAATTTGAAAGGGAATTTACCCACTTTACAATTCAAAAAAGTGGATATAGCAGCAGTTCTATAAGCATCTACTCCAAAACTCATAATGCTACTCTTACTATAATTAATTTTCAAGCCAAACAACGCTTCGAACCCTCTCAAAACTGATTTAATACCCCAAACATTGGACCAAGTCTCATCGCAAATGATTAAGGTATCATCTACAAACTGCATTAGACAACTTGCTGTCAAACCTTCTATGCTGATACCCTTCATTACACCAATTCCTTCTGCTTTCTTCACCATAAGCGCCAAGCATTCTGTTATCAAAACGAAAAGAAAGGGTGACAAGGGATCCCCTTGTCTAAGACCCTTTTTTATTATAAAATCCTTTGAGGAGCTTCCATTAACCAAAACCGAACCATATCCATTGCAAATTAAACCTCTTATCCAAGCTATCCATTTGGGGCTAAAGTTCATTGCACTTAACACCTTGCATAAGAATTTCCAACTAACACAATCATACGCTTGTACAAAATCTACCTTAAACATAAATCATTTCTTCTTCTTCTTCTTGACATAATCGAAAACCCCGTTTGCCATAACAACTCCATCTAATAACTGTCTTCCAGGTACAAAAGCTGTTTGGCAAGGAGAAACCAATTTGCCCATTACCCTCCTTAATCTTCTAGCTAACATCTTAGAAATAACCTTATGCACACAATCAATAAGTGGAATGGGTCTGAATTCTTCCAGGTTTTGAGGACTATCTATCTTAGGAATAAGGACAAAAAAGATTGAACAGAAAGCTTTTGGTAATGCAGCCTTGTCGTATAATTCAGAGACACAATTGAAAAAATCCTATCCAACAATCTCCCATGTTTTCTTCAAGAACTTAAAGTTGAAACCATCAGAACCTGGACTTCTATCCTCATCATAGGAAATTATGGTTTCTAGAACCTCTTCAAAAGAAAACCTATCTGTAAGCCCCTCATTGTCTTCCTGGGATAGTTGATTTAATGAGCTTAGATCCATATCAAAATATTCTTGATTCCCAATCTGAAACTTGTCTTCAAAGAAATAGTGAATGGTCTGTTTCACTTTCTCAACACCATCCTCCTCTTGAAGTCCAACGTTCAAAGCAGAAATAATATTCATCCTCCTTCTTCTATTGATTATTGAATGAAAGTACTTTGTATTGCAGTCCCCCTCATCAATCCATTTTTGCCTAGATTTTTGTTGAAGTATGCTTTCCTTTGTATGTAGACCATTCCACATATCCTCAATTTTCTTTCCTCTACGAATCACTGCCTCTTCTACCCCTTCAACATCAGCTTCAGCCATAAAATCCTCCAACTCGTTGATCTCCTTAATATTTTCTTCAATCCTTAGATCACGAATTCCGAAAACATTAATGTTCCATCATTTTAATCTACTTTTAAGGTGTCTCAACTTTTTCATCAAAACTACACCAGCATTTCCATAAAAATTTTGACTATTCCAGCTTTCCTTAACTACCTCCAAGAAATTTGGGTGGTCCAGCCACACATTTAAAGATTTAAATGGCTTAGGGCCCCAATTCAGATCATTCATTAACAGAGACACTGGCCTATGATCAGACACGTCTCTCAAACCAATTTTCTGATTAATCACCTTCCAGTACTCACACAATTCAACAGTAATTAGAATCCTATCTATCCTGCTCATACAAGAACCATTAGCCTTGAACCAAGTGAACCTATTACCAACAGATGGGAGGTCTATGAGGTCCATGTCTTCAATAAACATCCTGAATTCCTCCATTTCATTCAGATTATACCTACCTTGACCTTTACTTTCTTCTAGAGTTTTTATAGAGTTGAAATCTCCTCCCAAAATCCAGTCATCCCTTGTAAAATTAGATTTCACTTCTAGCAACTTCCTCCACAATACTCTTTTTTCTGCCAATACACAAGGTGAGTATATATTCACTATGTATATGTTTCTATCCTTCCATGTACCACAAACACCTAAATAACCTTTCCCAGAGAAACTGAAATTAGAGCAGAAAACCTTCCTATTCCATACTGAAATCATTCCTCTTGACAAACCATTCGAATTTGTTGCCGACCAAACAAACACATCCTGACCCCAGATGCTTTTCACAAAACCTTCCTCAACCTTTTTACACTTTGTTTCTTGGATCATACAAAATTCAATCTTGTTCCTTTCGATATACTGCTTCAGTCTTCTTCTTTTTATAGAAGAATTACACCCTATAATATTATAAATTGACAAATTCATTTAACTGTTGTTGATGCCACCTTCGATCTATCCAATAAAATATTGTCCCTGTTTTCCATCTTCCTTAGGATCCCTTCGAGAACTTCATCATCTTCCTCACCTTCAATTCCCAAAGCTTTAAGAATTCTCCACACTTTACCTATTGAATCTTCTGATGCTCTTTTGACCCTTTTATTTCCAGCAATCAAATCCGAATTCATTAATTCATATATGCTAACTTTTCTTATTGCAAGAGATTAAGGAGCCTAGCTTATTACATATTAAAACAGTATTATAATTTTTCATAATTATTTAATTAAGAGGGTATATTAATTTTTAGAGGCCTTTGTAATATTGAGGCCCTGTGCTGTAGCATTGTTTGCACATGCACAGGGCCGACACTACTTAGATGCATCGCTATCTTCCATTATAATTAAATTTCATTAACAACAAATTATTAGTTAATCTGCCTCTCCATCAACACTTATAATCGTAAAACTTTCGATTATAAAAATTATGATGATAAGTGATGATGATGAGGCAGATTATCCAATGTCTTGTTCTTATGGAAATTTAACTATAATCGAAGATAGCGATATATCGAAGGAGTCAGACCAATATACCACAATATATATGTAAAAGAGCGTGAAATGCACGATGAGACGAATGCAATCAGAAAATATTGGTTTGTTTAAGTTGGTTTTCAAGAATAGTTTAATTTGCAGATTATAGACTTCTTCATCAAATTGAATCCTTGTATATTTATTTAGTGAGGTGTTTGAAAAACAAGCAATCTACATTTAATATAATAAACTCAGGGTACTTACAACAACGATTATTTATTGTAACCGAGATCAAAGATAATATAATAAACTTTGGGAACTTTCAACAACGGTTATCTATTGTAACCGAGATCAAAGATAATTTATGTTTTACATAATTTGCTGCCGATGGGTTTCGAACCCAGTACCTAAGTGTATGTATCACAACGCTTTATTATCATAATTATTGTGTTATATGGAGCGCGTCCTGCCTTTTAATAACGGTTTCCAGACCGTTGTAGAAACAACGAACTTACAACGACACTCTACTTAACAACGGTATGTCAGGCATGGTGGTACCCCTTTTCAAACCGTTGTGAAAGGGGTTTTCCGTAGTAGTGGGGGTTAGAATATTTTCAATGAAAGATATCTACATGGTAATCTAGTAGAATTTTGTGTTTTTTATATAATAAATCACTAATATTGTAGAGAAAGAAACGCCACCAAATACCCAACCTGAAGCATGCAGAAAAAAAACAATTATAATCACACTTTTCTAATATTGAGGAAAGAAAAGGCTTCAATTTTCAACCTGATGTTTCTATTGGATTGAACTTGGTCCTTGTTTCTTTTTTAGCTTTTTGGAGTTTAGTCCTTAATTCATCATGCGATTGAGAACTACATTATTTCCGATATTAGAAACAAATGCATAAAACGTGACAAATGAAAGGAAATCAAACAAAATACGGTAAAATGCTAAAGGAAAACTACTAGAAAGAACGATGCAAAGCCCACTTATCAAACTCCCCCAAACTTAGACTGTTGTTTATCCTCAAGCAACAAAATTTGCATTCATGAATTTTTTGATCAAGCGGTCATATCATGATAAAGCATACGGAAACGGATTCAATGGTACTCATACATAGGGGGTGGAAAATGGGCCTCCCGCCCCGCCAGGCCTTAAGCTCGCCAAAAATGGGGGTGGGGCGAACAAGCCGCCAAGTGAAATTGGGCTTTAAAATCAGTTCGCCCCGTGAAGGTAGCATATTTGAGGGTGATAGGATTTCCCTCCTATTTTTTTTTTCATTTTTTAATAGATTAATAGGCTTATTTTTACATTTTAATTAGATTTTTCACTTATTTTTTAGAACAATTTTTTATAAAGCATCTTTTTAACAATTTTTACTTCAAAAAATATTGCACATATTCACAAATAAATGTATAAAATAGAATCTCAACAAGTATTCCAAAACTATAGTTCAAGTATTAATCATCAACCAACGAAAAAAAGATTTGAGTATTTGATAACTAGGTTGGTGGGCTGGCGGGCCAACCAGCCATTTTTTTTCAGCCTTAAGGCGGGGCGGGCTGAGCGAGTAGGCGGGCACAAAATTCCAACTCAACCCACCATTTTTTGGCAGGTGTGCGGGTTGGCCGGCGGGCCACATTCCATTTTTCCACCCCTACTCGTACGTGAGTCTTTGTACCGACCAACCATGTCTAGTTCTCTTAGTAATCATCCGTCAACGAAGGTATTTCAAGTACACTAACCGCGGTAAAACACATACCTAAATCTCTCTTTCAGACACCTCTCCAACTATATTTTAGGCTTAAATCTCTTTTTTCGATTTTCTTCCTCTTTCATTCGGACAATCATATTAAGGCGTTTGCAATCCTTGATGTCTCCACATGCACAAGATCGATCTAGAATTTTTTTCACGTCCCATCAAGATTTATTTTAAAATTTGTACTAATTAATTTTCAAATAAATTTCTATAAAAATTTAATTAAATATATTAATAATAAAAGTATAAATAATTTATTTATTTATTAATTAAAATAATATTAATAAATTAATTATCCAGCCAATATTGCCAACTCATTAAAAATACTTTTTTGTTATAATGATCACTGGCACATTTGCAAAATAGGAGGGGGCCAACTAAATCTCAAATGATATAAAATTTCAAGATCAAAAAATTAATTTTTAAAATAGAGATCAAAAGTTGAAAAATTATCAAAATAGAGTGATCAAAAGTGCATTTAAGTTTTTTACTTATCTTTAATTTTCGAGATTTTGCAAATAGTAGGTAGAGAAGGTTTAGGACTCCAAGTGAATGTACATTTTATTATTTACCTTATACATCCTATTATTTCTATTTTTTATTTGGTTAAAATATATTTTTCATCCTTTATATTTATCTAATATATATTTTTTGTTCTGTATAATTATATTTAAGTTAATCCATTATCTTTTTAAAAAATACATAAAAGAACTAGAATGATAGAGTAAATATTAAAATGAATAAAAAAAAGATAAAAGAACAAAATAATTATTTTTAATGTTCAAATAATATATTAGTGAAATGGACTAAAGCTCACAGAAAACAAGAATACAATGGGCACAAATGAATATTAAGTAAACATATAAAATATATTGTATACAATTTAATACATATTAAATTTTAATAATTATTATAAAATAAATTATTAATATGACTTTTTAACAAAAGTCATAAAATAAAATATTAATATTTATTACAAGACAATGTTTTAGCCTATATAATGAAAGTAATGTTAGTGTCTTGTAAATAAAAAGTAAACACATATAAGGTGAAATCCAAAACATGAGTTCTCAAACCTATCAATCTTCTTATATTCTTGTTGTTTTATGCATGAGTTTTATTATGATATCTGGTAAGTGAAATTTTTTCTATCTTTTATAGTATATTTTTTAGATAAATAACTTCCTAGTTTTAATTGAAAAATGTTATTATCTTTGTTTGATTCAGAAATTGTTACAAGTTTGGAGACTCGAGCATTAGTCGAAAAGCCAACATGTATTCATGGGAGTAGTGTAGACCCAAGATTTTGCTGCATAGGGAGTTGTAGTCCCACTTGTTCTACAGATTGCATCAATAAGGGATTTGTAAAAGGTGGAGAGTGTAATTCTCAACTTGGAAATCAGTGTTGTTGTTTTGTATAATGAGTTACAATGTATCACTATGATTGTTGAAAATAAAATATGCACTTTTCCTTAGCTTTGGAACTTAGTGAGTAAGAACTTTGTGTATTATTGGAGAACCAGCAACTTGATTATGAATAAAAGCACTTTAAAACTCTTATATGTTCACTAAGAATTTATGCTACAAATGGATTTAAGAAAAGATTAAAATATACATTGTTTAGTTTGATTATGAGTAACTATTTCAAAAATCCAATCCAAATCGTTTTTAATTAATTTTTAAATACATTTATAAATTAAATTTATTAATACTAATATTATAAATATGTTGTAAAATAATATATTTGGTTTAAAATATGAGAAAAAACATGATGCATTGACATTGTAAATTAATTCTACACTATTAATTAATGATGATTATGTTTCCTGTCAAATCAAACTGAAAATTTTAAATTACTTGTATGACATGTCAGAATGATAATTTTTGGGTCATGCTAACCAGTGCCCCGGAGGCATTGGTTAAGAATTTTAGATAGAGAAAATATTATATCTCCAATGTATTAAATATACATAGTATCCTTTAAAAAAAGTTACTTATTTATGTATTAAGTGCATTGAATATACTTATTTAAAGAAAAAAAAAATATTATTTTAGTTTTTTAAAAAATATTCAATTTTTCTATTTAATCTCTTAACGAGTGTCCTCCTATATTTTTATTAGATGATATTGTAAGTACATATTCATTAAACTCTTAAAATATAACATTTAACACATAAAAACTTAAAACTAGAAAACGAAATTCACCAAATATATTTGAAACATATAAAATAGTAAAAACAATTTTTAAAAGTAATGGAGGTAGTTTTTTTATAAGCAAGTTCATTCAATAATCACACAAGAAAGGAAGCAAGAAGCAACCCAAAACAACACATTACACTAATGAAGCACTAATGAGCAAAGAGTGCAATCCAACCACATTTACAAACACCCATCAAAATAAGTCAATATGGTGTTTAGACCAATCATAGAAAGAGCACACAAAGTCTTTGGTGATCCTATAGTTAGCCATAACCAAGACATCTTCATGATTCTATGAACTAGTTCGATCTCGCGGGTCACTCCGTCATTATAGTTGATTTGGTTTCTAGCCCACCAAAAGATCCAGCAAGCAGATAACCAAATTAAAGTCGCAGTTTGTTTAGACGTACGCCTAACCAAACGGATAAACCACTCCATCATATGATTTTTGCAGTTAAGAGATTCAATCCACGAGACTCCAATCCAATCCGAGATAGCTTTCCAAACAGGCATTATCATTGGACAAGTTATCATAATGTGGTCGAGCGTTTTAATGTCATCAAAGTAAAAAATACAGACTATATCATGGGGATCATAAATGACCGCTCTAGCCGCCAAATTATATCGTGTTGGTAATCTAGCCAATAATAGGCGTCAACCGAAAAGTTTTACCTTCATCGAAATCATAGATTGCCACAGTAGATCAAAGACGGTCTTGGAGATAATTTCTACCCCAACGTTCGAATTTACCTACAAAAGAAAACTATAGCAAGTTTTGACTGAAAAATGATTGTTGGCCGTCTTTGGCCAAAGAAACTTGTCCTGAACAGCCGACAAGGGAAACCGTTCGTGCAATAATAACATCAAATCAGCATGATGTGCTAGCAGCTCCTCACTCCAGCCATGAACCTGAAATTTGAGATTCCACTGCCATGCCTCGTGTGACCAGCCCTTATGATCTTGAACGGACCCAAATTGCAGATTCGAAAGCGGATACAAATCTGGAAAACTGATACGGAGGGGAGTCATGTCAATCCACCTAGCGTGCCAAAAGGAAACGAGGGAGCCATAGCCCAATTTACAGGAAACTTGGCTTAAGAATGGATCATTTTTAATTTACAAACAATTCTTTAATAGATCACGCCACCATAAAGATTTACTCCGGGCCAAACCAACTTCCTGCAACAAACAAAACAATCTTCTGCAGCAGCCATATTTGATAGCTATAACCGATTTCCATAATGAATCCTCATCCCTTAGAATCCTCCACACCCATTTCATCAATAGCGCCCTGTTAAATAGTGCAATGTCTTTGATTTCTAATCCTCCTAACTCTGAAGGAAGTTGTATTTTGCAACAAAATATTGTTCATATACACGACTAGATTTAGTAGAATTTTAAAGTTGTATGATCTCTATATAAACTTGAGAAAACAAGCTACTAACAAAAATACTAAAGCACCCTTGCGTACATTTCTCTATGCTAAAACATGTGGTCTGTTTCATGGATTAATTCGTAACAATCTCTCTATATATATATATAGCTTTTGGGCTAAGGAGGAGATAAGTTGGTCTTATTCTAGTGCAACGGGTCTCTCCGGTGGGCTTCTTATTCTTTGGAAAGAAGGTAGAGTGGAGGTTTTGAGTAGCTTTAAAGGTGAAAATTTTGTTGGTGTTAAAATTTGTTGGAAGAACAACATTTACTACATTGTTAATGTTTATTCGCCTTGTGAGTTGGATTTGAAAAGAAACCTTTGGAGGAATTTGGGGGGTTTGAAGAACCGTTTTTCGGATGGGGATTGGTGTATTGGAGGGGATTTCAATGCGGTTACTAATTCGAGGGAGAGGAAGGGTAGTGCCACGGTTCACTGTAAAAGGGAAATGAAAGATTTCTCAAAATTTATGGTGAGAAACGAGTTGATTGATGTCCCTTGTAAGGGGAAGAACTTTACGTGGTTTAGTTGTGACGGTGCGTCGATGAGTAGAATCGATAGATTTTTACTTACCGAAGGCACCATTGAGAGATGGGGAGTGGTGGGCCAATTTATCGGTGAGAGAGATTTGTCGGATCATTGTCCGGTTTGGTTGATGGTGGACTCGTCGGATTGGGGTCCTAAACCGTTCAAAGTCAACAAAGAATGGTTTAAAGATAAAAACTTTTTACCCTTTGTTGAAAAAGAATGAAGCAATATTCACATTGAAGGTAGAGGGGATTTTGTGTTGAAAGAGAAACTTAGAATTCTTAAAGGTAGTCTTAAAAGGTGAAATGTTGAAGTTTTCGGGAAGCACGATCTTCACATTAAGGAGTGTGTCAAGGAGATCAATGATGGGGATTTGGAGGCCGAAGTGAACGATGGTCTAGTTTCGGATGATTTCATTTTCAACCGAAAGAAAACTATGGGTCGGTTTTGGTTGAATTTGAAAATTAAGGAAAACATGCTCATTCAAAAGGCCAAGTTGAAGTGGCTTAATGATGGAGACAACAATTCTCGATACTTTCATAGTGTTATGAAGGAAAGGAGGAGGCGTAATTTTATTGGTTCGATTATTACGGATAGGGGAGTAAAGGAGTCGGTCAAGGAGGTTAAGAAAGAGGTGAGAAATCATTTCGCTAGAAAATTTGGGGAAACGGATTGTAATCGTCCTACTTTGGAAAATGTTCATTTCTAGAAGATTAGCGAGGAGGATAGGGTGGCGCTCGAGAAGCCATTTTCCGAAAAGGAAGTTAAAAAGGCGATTTGGAGTTGTGATGGTTCTAAAAGTCCGGGTCCAGACGAATATTTCTTTTTGTTTTTCAAGAAATGTTGGTATTTTCTTAAAAAGGATTTTTATTGTTTCTTCAACGAGTTTCATAGTGGGGCTATCTTGTCCAAGGCCATCATCTCCTCTTTTCTCACTTTAATTCCCAAAAGTGAGAATCCTTTGGGTCTTGACGATTATAGACCCATTTGCCTTGTGAGTAGTTTGTACAAAGTTTTATCAAAGCTTTTGGTGGCTATATTGAAGTTGGTGTTGAATTCTATCATTTCCAATTGCCAAACGGCGTTTGTTCTGGGTAGACAATTACTTGATGGAGTGTTGGTAGCTAACGAGTTGGTGGATTTTGCGGTGAAGGAGAAAAAGATTGTATCTCTTTTCAAGGTGGACATTGAGAAAGCATATGATAAAGTTAGTTGAGGATTTCTTAGATTTATGATGAGAAAAATGGGTTTCGGAGATCTTTGGTTACGGTGGATGGAGGCTACTATTTTTTCGAGCAAAATGTCCGTTTTGGTAAACGGTAGTCCGACGGAAGAGTTTGTGGTGGAGAGAGGTTTGAGGCAAGGGGATCCGTTATCTCCCTTTCTTTTTGTAATGGTGGCGGAAGGGTTAACGGAACTGGTGAAGAGGTCGGTTAGAATCGGGGAGTTTGCGGGATGTAATTTGCACGGTAGTTGCTTTATTGATATTCTTCAATTTGCGGATGATACTCTTTTGGTAGGCGATGGAAGTTGGAAGCACATGTGGGCTATCAAGACAATTTTGAGAGGTTTCGAATTAATATCGAGGCTTGGAATTAATTTTCATAAGAGCAAGCTAATTGGTATCAATGTTCCAACCATAAATCTTGAAGCGGCGGTTTTTTTTCTAGCTTGTATAACGGAGAAGAAAGATTTCACTTTCCTTCGAATGCCTATCGGTTCCAATCCTAGGAGATTATCCACTTGGACTTCTTTGGTGGCTAAGATGGAAAGGAGGCTTAATTCGTGGCATAATCGGTTATTAAGTTTCGAAGGGAGAATTACTCTTCTCAAATCCGTTCTTAGTAGCTTATCCATTTTCCAACTTTCTTTTTACAAGGTGCCGGTAAAAATTCGCAAGGAAATTATGGGGTAGCTCGGAGGCTAAGAGGAGGATGCATTGGATTAGTTGGGACTATATGTGTTTACCTTTTGAGAAAGGGGATTTGAATCTTAGAAGGATCGAGGATTTCAACATTTCTCTTCTCCTTAAGTGGAGGTGGAGAATTTTAGAAGGATCGGAGGAGCTTTGGTTTAAAGTTTTGAAGGCTCGGTACGGTGACATTAGGCTTCAAATGGCAGGGTGTGACGGTCCTCGCTCAAGAGGGAGATCCTACTCAAAGTGGTGGTTGGATCTTATTTCAATAATTAAGTTTTTCCCTTCGGACGTATTCTTGGAGAACACTTTGTTTAGAATCGGAGACGGGTTCGCCAGTCCTTTTTGGCATGTAAATTGGTGCGGTGGTGGTGTCTTGAAGTTCAAATTTCCCACTGTGTACTCCCTTACTCAATTAAGTCAAGTTTCGGTTGGAGCTATGGGTGGTTGGACGAATCAGGGGTGGCGGTGGGGTGACTTTGGTGTGCCTCCGGGTGATGTTTTTGTGGTTCAGAGGACGGATCCCAATCGGGATGTAGGTCCTGCTTTTACACGTTCAGGAGCTGCTAATGAGGTTAATGGTGTCCTCTCGGTTGTGCAGCAGGATGACTTTGTTGCAAATGCTCTGTTGGATGGGGTTAGCACCTCTGCTGCAATCTCGTGTGTGCAAAGGGAAGTTTCTGCGGAAGCTTCTGAGGTTAGCACGAGGGATATTCAGCAGGCTATGGAGACTGAAGCGACATTAGGAGCAGTAGTGCAAAGGGAACTGGATGATTTGCGGGTGCTGTTGGAGGGAGTTTTGCTGAATTTCAAGGAGAAAGATAAAGTAATTTAGTTGCTGGAAGAAAACAGGAAATACTCGGTTAGTTCCTTTTTTAAAAAAACTCTGGTTTTTAACATACCTTTAGGACCGGATCTTCGGGACGATATTGCTTACGGGTTGGTGTGGAAGGTTTCAGCGCCCTTGAAAATCAAGGCTTTTGGTTGGAGATGTTTACTCAATAAACTTTCGACGAAAGACCTTCTCATTGCTAGAGGAATTTTGCCTACGGATGGTGAGAGCAAGTTTGTTTTTTGTGATCGTTTTGCGGAATCTTTGAGACATTCCCTGTTGGAGTGTGGCGTTGCAAAATTGGTGTGGAAAGAGGTTGCGGAGTTGATAGGTTTTTCGAGTCACGGAGGAGTTGATTTTAAGGAGACTTTTATAATTTGGTTTAATTTTGGTAAGAGAATGAAGGTGAGGTCCGGTAGGGAAGGTGCTTTTTGGCTTTCAGTTTGTTGGAATTTATGGATTCTCAGGAACGGTATCATTTTTGAGAATGTCGTTTGGAATGTTAATGATACGGTTTGGATAGTGAAATACACGGTTTGGAAATGGGCTTTTATCGGAGAAATTACTCACCCCAATTGCAATTTTTATGAATTTAACAAACACCCTTTGTTTTATTTAATGTAGATGTAATTGGTTGGTAATTTCTCTATTTTGTCGAGTTTTGTCTCGTATTTTTGTACTCAGGTTGGAGTACCCTTTATACTCCGTTTAAATGTATTTCTTGATTACAATATATATATATATATATATATATATATATATATATATATATATATTTTACAATACTCTTTCATTTTATTATGTAATAAAAAAAAACTCTTGCATTTAAGTAATAAGTAGTACATGTCTCTTTCTTGTGTGTTAGTTAACTTTGTAATTTTATTTCAACGTTGCTTCTACAATGAATTAAATTTAGAATTTAGAATTTATTTCAAATGATTTAAAAATAAAAAAGTGGTAGGTTCAATTTGCATTATCGATATCATGATCTTTTTGGTGCATAATATGTAAGTAGCTATGTATGAGCTCTTTTTTTAAATAAGCAAATATATTAAAGGATACAAAGAGGTATCCTAACTCATATGCAAAAGAAATTTCACCCACCCTATAATCACCTTACAGAAAATCACAAGGTGATTTAAACTAATCGTAATAATTACATGTAAATACTTTCTTCGATTTTTTTCCAATCCACCACCATGAAAGATTAATTATCTTATCAACCACTAAATCACCCTCCCAAATCTTATCTTTAAACATGATATTGTTTCTACTAATCCACAAGCACCAACCAATTACTAGCCACATACCCACCGCATTGCTAGTACCCACACCATTCAAAGGTAAAGCATAAATCCAATGTCTAAACTGATCGTGAATATTCGCAAAAGGAATCACCCTAACTCCCAACCAAGCATAAATATTATCCCACACCTTTGAACTTTTATTACAATGAAACAACAAATGCAGAATATTTTCATCGGCATTGAAACATAAAGGGCATACGATCATGTGAGTTTGAGATAATTCCACGATCACGGAGATTATCACGTGTTGGAAGTCTATTATGAAGTAACCTTCAGCCGAACAATATAGTTTTCAATGGTGAAGAGGCAGACCACAAAATTTTGAAATTTGCACTAGGTTATGTCATGACAGTAGCAACATAGGTGGAATGAAACAACATATTGTACCCTGAACTAACGGAATAAACTTTATTTGCATTATTTGTCCAAGTCACAAAATCCTTTGTTTCTTTGCATAATGAAAATTCATCCAACATTCCAAGTAGCGTTCCATACGCCCGCTGCAAGTGAGACGCAAGAGCAAAACCAACAAATTTGATATTCCAAACCCATTGATCCCCATTCCACACACCATTATCCACTATCCTGCTATTCTTTCTTAGTGCAGCATCCCACAGTTCCTGGAATACGACTGACAACTTATCGTTACCACACCACGAGGAAGACCAAAATAAGGTGCCTTCACCATTCCCCATTTTAGAAGCAGTTAAACCATAAAAGGATTCATGACCAAAAGAACGAGAAATGGAGAGTAAATCCCGCCACCAAAGAGAAGGTCGTACATTATACTTTGGAAATACTCCTTGAACCAAATCAACACTGTATTGCCCATATCGACCCACAAGGATGCCGTTCCACAAGCTGTCATTAGGATTAATACATTTCCATAACCATTTAGCTAGTAACGCTACATTAAAGTTCCGAATATCAAAATACCAAGTCCACCATGCTCCTTGGCTTTGCAAACCCGACTCTAACTAATCCAAGCTATCCCTTTCTTATTAATTGATCCATTCCAAAGAAACCTTTGTTGCAAAGTCGTAAGCATACTAAAAACCTTGCTAGGCATTTTATAAAAGACATAAAATGGATAGGTAAATTGGACATAACTGATTTTATAAGAGTAGTTCCACCACCCATTGACATGAATCTCCCTTTCCAAGAGGTTAATCTTACTTGGACCTTATCAATAAGCGGTTTCCAAAAGGATACCAACCGATAATTACCACCAATATGGACTCCAAGAAAAGTGAATGGGCAAACTTGAATTTTACAAGCCAAGAATCTCTCAACCGCCTTCAGAAACATCTCCTCCACACCAAAACCAAATAGACAACTCTTGCTAAAGTTGATCTCCAACCTAGAAATGATTTGAAATCCTTTAAGGATAACTTTGATCGCCCACAAGTTGTTCCACGAACCATCCCCTACGATTACCGTGTCGTCTGCATACTGAAGTAAATGAAAAGATACCTCTTAATTTAATTTAAATTCTTTAAAGAACTGCCCTACTATAGCCATTTTCATTAAAACCACCAAACATTTTGTAGCAATAGCAAAAAGATAAGGTGATAGTGGGTCACCTTGTCTCAACCCTCTTGCAACTTCGAAATCTCGAGTGGTACTTCCATTAACAAGGACATACATATAATTATTAAACACATTTCCCTTCATCCAATTCATCCATTTTTCACCAAACCCCGTGATTTTCATGACATTATGAATATATGTCCATTCGACATAATTATAAGCCTTGGCGAAATCTACTTTAAGAATCAACCCTCTGTTCTTACTACTTTTTGCATAATCCACTATCTCATTCAAGAATAGTACTCCATCTAGCAAGTTTCTTCCAGCTATAAAAGTTGTTTGAGAGGAAGATATAATACTGTCCATCACTTTTTTTAGTCTCATAGCCAACAGTTTAGCCACAACTTTATACACACTACCGATTAGACTTATCGGTCTATAATCATCAAGGTTATCAGGGGCTTCACATTTAGGTATCAACACAAGGAAAAATGAGGACAGTACCTTAGGAAGCTTGCCAACCTCAAAGAATTATTGTATGCACCTTGTAAAATCTGATCCCACAATTTCCCAACAGTGTTGAAAGAAGTCCATGTTGAAACCGTCAGGTCCCGATGTTCTATCTCCCTTACATTGAAAAACCGCATTCTGAATTTCCTCAATTCCAATTTGTTCTTCAATTGCCAGCCCATTCGATTCCGTCAGGACCTTAAACTACTCACTGCCAATAAACGGCAATGGCCAATTGATTGATTTAAACCTCTCCTCAAAATGCAATTAAAATCTCCTCCCACTTTTCACTGCATTAAAATCTCCTCCCATAACCCACTCTCCTACTTCCAATTTTGATTTTAGTAATAGAATGTGACTCCAAAGGTCTCTATTTTCCATATTGTTGCACAATGAGTAGATGTTGACAAAATAACATAGTTTCTTTTTCCAAATAACCTTCATGCCTAAGTAACCCTTGCCACTATAGCTACAAATAGGATCAAATAGATCCTTCCTCCAAATGGTGAGAATACCTCCAGATAATCCTTCTGAATTTAGAGCAGACCATTGACAATTACTATTACTCCAAATGTTGTGCACGATATCCTCCTTCATTTCAACGCATTTAGTTTCTTGTAAGAAGACTAAATGTGTCCAACCAGCTTGTAACATGTTACGAATTTTCCTGGTCTTGATCTTACTACCACACCCTCTTATATTATATGTAACGAAATTCATAGAAAAGCTGTAGCAGCCTCCTTCTTATCTATCTTGTGCTTCTTATCTTCTGCTTCCATATTGCGAATTATAGATTCGAAGACTTCATCATCTTCTTCAACTTCTACCCTTAACCTTTTAATAGAGTCCCATACCCTGATAGGTAAATCTACAAGCTTTTTCTTGATCCTAGAATTAAATTTGGTGACCTCTACATCTCCTATAGATCTGCTGCTATTATCATTAGAATCTACAGAAAAACTTGATAAATCTTCAATCTGCTCTCCATCAACACCTCCAGACCTTGTTTCACCCACTAATGCATTTTTGACAGGGGTGCTCTGATTGTTATCCGCTTGGAATAAAGTTGAATAGTATGATGGTGCAAATAGAATTTTTAAATTCTGGTAAATCTCCTAAAGTAACTTTTTTTCCTATTAGGCCTATTCATCAATATTGTATCAGAAACAATGGGCTCCACATACCTCACAGTTCCCAACCCAGGCTCCTCAACAATGTTATCGTAGCCATTCTTATTCGCCTTTAGACCTTCTTTAGAAATGGTGCACATCTCAATGCTATCTGTGGTATTATTATTCTGGCCCACCTTAGTCCCCTAACTCACGTTTCCTGATGCACCTTTAATGTTCATTTGAGTTGACTCATGACCATCTGCCCCTAACCTATCACCAACCATTTGATTTTCTCTGTCATCAATTGTCCGTATATTTTTACTATATTCCTGACCATAAGTCTGCTTTTGAAACCTGATACATCTCTTGAAAAGTCACCCTCAACTTTTTTAAGGACATCAACTTTATCCCTTGTCTTGTCATTACTCACCGCATTGTTATCCACCTCAATATCTTCACAACATTTTACTTGCTGAACTTCCTGGTTAATATCCTCTGGTTCAGTTATGCCCAATTCCGATTCTACCACTTGTGTATTTGATAAGTGAAAATTGTACCTATTTTTGTATATAAGTTTTGTTGCACTTATGGTTACTTTGTGTTAAAATTGGTTGAATAAACCCCACTTTATGTGTAAATACGTTTACTTTACGTTATCGTGTGTATATTGCGTTTTCTCGTATAAACCGTTGAGTTTAATTGCTTTCCATTCATTTTTTAGGTATTCAATTAAAGGGATTTCTCCATTGTTGTATAGAGCATCTAATAATCTTTCCAGCGCTTCCGATCGTGCGTCAATCCGAGCTACGGTGCAGAAGTTGTGGTCATATAAGGGACTGTTTTGCTGTCATGTTCGCTTAGCGAAGGCTGGCGAAGGTCCCAGCGAAGGAACCCAGAATTGGACAGAGGAGAAAGAGACCAAAGTTTACTTCGCGAACTTCCTAGCGAGCATTCGCTAGGCGAATAAATCGTTCGCTTAGCGAACTTCTGAAGACAGCAAGAGGCGGTTTAACTTTTTGTAGGCACTTAAGTGCCATTTTAGTGCATTCGCCTAGCGAATGGAATGGTTCGCCTAGTGAACCTGCGAAAATCTGATTTGTTTATAATTGAATTCTGTGACTTTTTAGAGTATGGTTTTGGGGTTTTTTGCTCCCAACTCCATCAAACACATTCTTGAGTAAATTTAGCTTAGAAACAACACATGGAGTGTATATCTTGACGATCCGGAGTCGAATCCACTTCAATCAGAGTAGACAAACCATGAGATTTGTGTTCTTCTTCCTTCCTCTCTATGTATTCTTCATTTGCTGGGGTTTTGTATGTAAGTTTCTCTTGATTGTATGTAAATTTATGGATCTTTGTATAAAATCTCTTTTATAACTCTTAATCGATGTCATCTTTGCTTTACTATCTATTTTAATGGGTTTGTTTCGCTATAGAAATATACTTTTCGAACTCGACCTAAGTTGTATGTCTATTGGCTGTGGGAAGCGGTCTAATATTCACATGTGTGTATCGATTCTTAATGCTCCGTGTTGTAGAGTTGCGTGAGACATCACCTCCGAGAGAATGCGGTTGATCTCTCAACTTTTGCGTTAGACATAACCTCTTATTGTGAGCGATACGTGGGGATTTTGACGAGTGATTTAGGTTGCGTGCATTTGATCCATATATTTTTTAATGCTTGATGGGTAGATTGAAATACAACTCCTGACGAGTTTTATCGCGTCTTAAGAATGTATTTATTTTATTGTCTTATGTTTTCTTTTTGTACTTTTATCCGAAGCCATTTAAACCCAAACTCATAAACGCTAGAGACTGTCGAACGGCATTCTTTCCCTCGAACCGATCTCTGTGGAAACGACATAAATCCCGGAGGGAATTCTTTCCGAAAATAAATATTTTTGCTGCTTGCCCTATTCTGCATTCAACAAAATGGCGTCGTTGCCGGGGATTGGTTTTGATATTGAATTGCATTGCGATAGTTTCTTTGTTTTTGAGTTTTGTATATATCGTATATATTGTTTGTTTCCATTATGTTTGTTCAAGTGTTGTATACATTTTGTTCCCGTAACGTTTGTTTAAGTGTTTGGTTAGGGCACTTGCTTTTGGTTTGCACGGTGAGGCATCATTATGGCATTAAGGAAGGAAGTTACTAGTTAAGCATTGTAAAGGCGTCGAGCTTACGACGTAAAACAAGCATGGTGTATTCTTTTCTTTTGTTGTTGTTTAGTTTAGGTAGTGTGGTGAGTATTCATTAAACAAGCTGTACTCGGATTTTTCGTAAAATTCTCAAATCTTCACTTTACAATTTGTTTAATGAATTTTTACCTGTTTTTCAGTTTGTGTATATTAATAGTTTTTGCGTTTGTCAATGAGCTTGTTTTGAGTAGCTTGAGGAACTTTGTGGTGATTTTCCAAGTTTGATAATTTCAACTCGCAGATGTATGGTAATGATATTGTTAAGTTTTGTACACGTCCAAGGTATATGTTTATCGCTTTCTAGACTTTAGCATATTCATGATACTTAGGCTTTTTACAAACTTTCATGCCATTCATTCTTTTGTATACTTGTTCTTGTGTGAATCACTTTAGTTCCCAACCTTTTTGTGAGGAAGCCTTCTATTGTTCAAATATGCATGGAGTACCGACTTTCTTGTTCTAACTGGATTTTATTATGCTTAATTTTTTGTTTGTGTTGATTATATGAAAGCATGAAAAGGATCAAGGTATTTTGTTTCATTTTGAGCACAACTACTTAGTCAAATAGTCAATTCACCTTGTGAGTGTGTGATCATTTGTAACCCCTTTGAGCCTTTGGTCATTATCCATGTTGTTTGAGCTTGATGCTTGTCTATGAGTGTCAAATTCATTTTTTGTGGATCTTGATTGTTGTTTTTTCTTGAACCCTCAACTTTGTGTTGTTGTATGAATTTTTACCTTGCCTTAGAAAGTAGAGAGTATTCACATGATGATGTGGTTGAATTCAAGTTGGAGAGAGAATGATTCTTTACTCATTGGTTGGTTACTATGATATGGAAAAAGAAAAGAAAAAAGAGAAAAATGTGAAAAAGAAAAAAAAAAGTGAAAAAGAAAGAAACAGAAAATCCTTGAAAAAGGAAACAAAAAGAGTTCAAATAATTGTGCTAAATAAGTATTGTGTTTTGTGTAACACTTGGGATGAAAGAAGAAGTTGATTTGAATTTGGTGTTTGAACTTTTGTGAGTTGATCACTCCCTTAGGTTTAGGCAAGTTTTTGTTTCAATTACCTTTAGAAATTGCCCCTTGTTTGTTTACCTGACCACGCTACAACCTTGAAAGTCCTTGTGATTCTTGCCTTTGTATGTTCAATATGATTTTTGGATGGTTGCATAATTTAGTCTATTGTTTGCATGATTGTTGTGTGAGTGAAAAGAACCTCATTTTGTGTTTTTCATCTACCGATGATTTTTTTGCTAGGTGTGATTCACATTTGAACTTGTGTTGTTTTAGAATTTTTGGCATGATTTTTGTATTTTGCTTTTGTTTCGTGACTATATTATCGTCGTAGTTTAGTGGTAAGTATTTACTTTGTGTGTACCGTTTTTCATTTTAACCATACATTTTTTCCGTTTTTCAAAACTTGTTGGTTTGCGATTCTTTGGTTATCACTTGGTTTCGTTGAGTCGTTTGATTCTTGTTTGAGGACAAACAATTATGTAAGTTGGGGAGAGTTTGATAAGTGCAAATTGTACCTATTTTTGTATATAAGTTTTGTTGCACTTATCGTTACTTTGTGTTAAAATTGGTTGAATAAACCCCACTTTATGTGTAAATACGTTTACTTTACGTTTTTGTGTGTATATTGCATTTTCTGGTATATACCATTGAGTTTAATTGATTTCCATTCATTTTTGTAGGTATTCAATTAAAGGGATTTCTCCATTGTTGTATAGAGCGTCTAATAAGCTTTCCAGCGCTTCCGACCGTGCGTAAATCCGAGCTACGGTGCAGAAGTTGTGGTCAAATAAGTGGCTATTTTGCTGTCATGTTAGCTTAGCGAGTGTGACAGCGAATGTTCGCTTAGCGAAGGCTGGCGAAGGTCCCAGCGAAGGAGCCCAGAATTGGACAGGGGAGAAAGAGACCAAAGTTCGCTTCGCGAACTTCCTAGCGAGCATTCGCTAGGCGAATAAATCGTTCGCTTAGCGAACTTCTGAAGACAGCAAGAGGCGGTTTAACTTTTTGTAGGCACTTAAGTGCCATTTTAGTGCATTCGCCTAGCGAATGGAATGGTTCGCCTAGCGAACCTGCGAAAATCTGATTTGTTTATAATTGAATTCTGTGACTTTTTAGAGTATGGTTTTGGGGTATTTTGCTCCCAACTCCATCAAACACATTCTTGAGTAGATTTAGCTTAGAAATAACACATGGAGTGTATATCTTGACGATCCGGAGTCGAATCCACTTCAATCGGAGTTGAAAAACCGTGAGATTTGTGTTCTTCTTCCTTCCTCTCTATGTATTCTTCATTTGTTGGGGTTTTGTATGTAAGTTTCTCTTGATTGTATGTATATTTATGGACCTTTGCATAAAATCTCTTTTACAACTCTTAATCGATGTCATCTTTGCTTTACTATCTATTTTAATGGGTTTGTTTCGCTATAGAAATATACTTTTTGAACTCGACCTAAGATGTATGTCTATTGGCTATGGGAAGCAGTCTAATATTCACGTGTGTGTATCGATTCTTAATGCTCCGTGTTGTTGAGTTGCGTGAGACATCACCTCCGAGAGAATACGGTTGATCTCTCAACTTTTACGTTAGACATAACCTCTTGTTGTGAGCGATACGTGGGGATTTTGATGAGTGATTTAGGTTGCGTGCATTTGATCGATATATTTTTTAATGCTTGATGGGTAGATTGAAATACAACTCCTGACTAGTTTTATCGCGTCTTAAGAATGTATTTATTTTATTGTCTTATGTTTTCTTTTTGTACTTTTATCTGAAACCATTTAAACCCAAACTCATAAACGTGAGAGACTGTCGAACGACATTCTTTCCCTCGAACCGATCTCTGCGGACACGACATAAATCTCGGAGGGAATTCTTTCCGAAAATAAATATTTTTGCTGCTTGCCCTATTCTGCATTCAACAGTATCCGACGATACCATCTCCAAACTTTCAACCTCAAAATTATCATCAAAATAACACGATTTCTTAGTACAGAAACCCATAGACTCTTCCACAACCTTAATACGAAATATCTTTTTATTCACTTCTATGTTACAAACTTCATTGAGATTCATCACGAACTTGGTTCTGATAAGTATGTGAGCAACATCCAGCTTCAAATGTTTCCGCGTTTCCTTATCAGCTTTGACGAATAAACCAATTCTGTTCGCCAGAAAACTAAAACACTTATCTCCCCAAATATGACATGGTAATCCAAAAATATTCACCCAAGTCAATCTCTCCTTGCCAACATCATCTGGAGACCAGGGATGAATGTCAGAAAACCATTTTGATATCCAAACTTCTTCTTCAACCATCATCTTCCTAATATCCCCGGTATTTTCTTCTTCTAACAACACTAAATTTACACCCAACAGAGTGGCCTTGATTGTAAAATAGCACTTCATGTGTAAAGCTTCTAGTATATCAAAAGATGTACCTGGTTTCTCCATAACACCCACAAAAGCCTGTTCAAATCTTTCTATCTCTTCTTCCTTAACATTGAACATTAAATAAGCAAAGTTTGGTTTATCTCCCATAAGAACCTGATGAGATTTAATCTTATTACCATCGCCTTTCATGACTTGTGCATATGATTTCATTCCAAACCCATATCTCATATTTTGAATGTTAACATCACCCACTGTTTTCGAAATGTTTCCTTTCTCTGCTCTTTTTATCGACATACCCGTCTTACCTTCTTTATCACCTCTCTTGAATCTAGGTGTATTTGCAAATATCTTGTTGCCATTAATGACAATATTGTCCAGTTTAATGGCAAGAAGATGTTCATCCAACGCCTTCTTAAATCTCACAAAGCCAAACCTTCTACCCCTTTTGTCTAGTCTTGCGGGGATAAAGACTTCGAGAACCAAGCCATGTTCTTTGAATACATCAAACATTGTTTTGCCTCATACGAGTTTGGAAACTCAATGAAGAAAAACGATGAAGCCTCATAAATGTCTTGATCAATCCCTTTGCCACCATGAGCTTTCCAGATAGATCTCTTGGGTACCACAGATCGCTTAACATGTGATTTCTTTACATACTCCCAAACCCCAACTTTATGTGAACCCTGAACCATTGTGGCTCTCTTGTAAACCCGGAATGTAGCCCACACCAGGAGCACAGAAAAACCAACCAAACTACCACGAGATCAGCCTAGAGATCTAAACAATGCTCAGAAATCATATGCCAAGGTCCTTATACCTAAATATAGGAATTTAAACCGATAAAATCCAACATACTACATTGCCGAGATGCACTAGGACACGATTAGAAACCGGTTGGAGAAAATAGAGAAAATACTTCTGGTAAACGCAAAAGAAAAGGGAAGAGAGAAGTTGGAGCTTATCTCTCTAGAAAAAATATATAATTATGCTTATGTATGAGCTCTTTAAACCTTGAGGTTTGTCATGATTGTGTTGAACCATCGAATTAACATACCTAATTTTTTATAATTAAAAAAATATTTGTGATTAATACATTAGTTAAAGTTAAATGTTTTTAATAATATTATAAAAAATGTAACAACATTATATCAATCATGAATTTAAATATGAGTCACCATATTTTTACCTCCCCAAATATTATACTGAAAATATGTTGATCACTAGACAAATAACAAAATAAAATAAATTGAACAAATGTTTTTCAATAATAAATTAATTAATTAATTTAATTTTTTTCTTCTAAATAAAAAAAAAAATTATAATATAATTAATAATTTTAGCATAATATAAATTTCATGAGAAAAAAAGTTATCGTTTGATTTATGATCAAATCCTATTACTTTATTGTGATATCGATTTTGTAATATATATATTTTAAATTAGGTGTGATAAAACGGGTCGCGGTCAGCAGACCGATCTGTGCAATCGCCAAAAAATAACGGGTTGGGTTGAGATTCTGCACCCGTCTGTTCGCCATAGTTTGCCCTGCCCACCCGTTTGACCGGCCCGCGGGCTACTACCCATTTTACCACCCCTAGTTTCAACCTGTCATTTACCTAAAAATCCTATAGCATCAATGCAATAGTTAGGTTAATTAATTAAGTTTTTCACGTCAAAAGAAATCATTATCTATGTTATTCATATAATATAAGATATTTGATGATGCATTTTAAATACTCAATAATGAAACCAGTTGAGACAAAATAGAAATCTTACTCAATGATGTGTTGCAGTAATGATGTGGTGATTCAATATTGTAGATATATTTTTTTTAAAAGGCAATGAAATTAATAAGAAACAAAGTACAAGGGGTACTCCAACCCTTACATCAAGCAACAACAACAAATTACATCTTGATAAATTTTAGAGGAGACTGAAACCAGTCATAAAAAGAACAAGGTTTAGCCAAAAAGGATCGAGAACCTAACCACCTCCAAGCTAACAAATAAATAGTATACACAACGTCTTCGACACACGAGAAGGAGTTCCTGAAGATAAAGTTGTTTCTTCTGCGCCATGTGCACCACACCGTGAAAGCCCAAATAACAAAACCTACATCTTTACCTTTCTCCTTCCTACAACTTCTTCCAAACTCTGTAAACGAATCGACGCACTCAATTTTGTTTCCCATTTTAACTACTGTTCACTTCTCAATGTCTTCTGAAACATCATAAGCAAAAGAACATCCTAAAAGTAAATGATTAGATGTTTCAACATAAGACTCGCAAAAGGCGCAATCCCCACTGTTATTTCCTGCAACAATTCCTCTCTTCAACAGCTACTCCCTAGTAGTGATACTATCTAAAAACAACATCCACACAAAAACTTGCACTTTCGACGGTAACGCCATACTCCAAAGTTTCTTCAAAGCTGCAATCGCACTAGTGCTCCCTACGGACGTCCACCCTTTCTCAACAAACAAGTGATAACAAGAGGATACAGAAAAGACTCTATAAGCAAAAAGAGACCAAAATAAGGAGTCCTCCACTCCCTCCACACAAGCCATACTTTCTAGCACTTGGGGCAACACATCCAGCTCACTGCGCAAGACAGAACTAGTGAACACTCCCTCCTGCACAATGTTCCAAACCCATCCTTCATCTGTCCTATACCCATGTCTGCAACAACTACGTCCTTAGCAGTATACATATTATATAACACAGGGAAAGCCTAAAAAAGAGCATCATTTCCAATCCAACGATTCACCCAAAAAGACATAAGTTTACCATTCCCAAACCGCCCGCTAATTGCATTCGAAAATAAGTCAATTGAGAGATATTTGCAAAACCCAATCGACATAATATCCTGCCACCAAATCGAGTCAGTTCTACAACCCTTGTTTCCATCATTAAGCAAGATAACCTTTGATAAATTGCCAAAACATTGTTCGTACCTGCATTGCATCAAACCAGACCACAAAGCTTCCTTTTCAAAAAGGAATCTCCATTTCCATTTCATCAACAGAGCTTTATTAAAGTAGGCAATATCCTTGATACCTAATCACCCAACACTTTTAGGCACACGGACCTTCTTCCAACTAATCCAATGGATATTCTTCTTTTCTGCCAAACTGCCCCACAAAAAATTGGATTAAAGTTTGACAATCTCCTTAAGGATACACGTCGGAGCTTTATAAAAGGATAACACATAAATAGGAATAACGTTCATAACCGAATTGATAAGAAAAACTCTCCCCCCCCAATAGATAGAAACTTTCCTTTCCAAACAACTAATTTATTTCTCAAGCTATCAACCACATGGTGCCGAAACTTAACTCTCATAGGACTGTCACCTACAAGGATACCAAGAAATACTTAGCAATTAACAACCAAAATACATCCTACTCAAGAACTATTTAGCAATGACAGATTCAACTAATTGGTTAATATAGATCAATAAATATTATAATAACATGTAATCACCTATTAAAAAAAATCTAAATGTCATAAGACAAATCATATCCAAGTCTAATTCAAGAGTTTTCCTTAGTCAATAATTTCATAAAAGAAACCATATTCAAGTCTAATTCAAGAGTTTTCTTGATTATAAAAAATTGTCTAATTAAAAATAAGTGAAAAATATAATTTAAATGTAAAAAAAACCTATTCATCTATAAAAACATAAAACAGAATAAATAAAAAAATAGGTTAGGCCTAGTTCTCTTGGTAATCATCCGTCAACGAAGGTATTTCAAGAACACTAACCACGGTAAAACCACAGACCTAAATCTCTCTTTCAGACACCTCTCCAACTATATTTTGTACTTAAATCTCTTTTTCGATTTTCTTCCCCCTTTCATTCGGACAATCATATTAAGGCGTTTGCAATCATTGATGTCTCCACATGCACAAGATCGATCGAGAATTTTTTTCAAGACCCATCAACATTTATTTTAAAATTTGTACTAATTAATTTTCAAATAAATCTCTTAAAAAATTTAATTAAATATATTAATAATAAAAATATAAATAATTTATTTATTTATTAAAATAATATTAATTAATTAATTATCCCCCCAATATTGCCAACTCATAAAAAATATTTTTTTGTCATAATGATCACTGGCACCTTTGCAAAATGGAAGGGGGGCCAACTAAATCTCAAATAATATAAATATCCAAGATCAAAATATTGATTTTTAAAATAGAAATCAAAAAGTTAAAAATTATCAAGGGGACCAATAGTGCATTTAAATTTTTTATTTATATTTAATTTTCGAAATTTTGTAAATAATAGGTAGAGAAGGTTTAGGACTCCAAGTGAATGTACATTTTATTATTTACCTATTATACATCTTATCATTTCTTTGGTTAAAATATAATTTTCATCCTTTATTTTTATCTAATATTTATTTTTTGTTCTATATAATTTTTATTTAATTTAATCCATTATCTTTTTTTTTAAAGAACTAGAATGATAGATTAAAGAATAAAATGAATGAAAAAAGATAAAACAACAAAATAATTATTTTTAATGTTCAAATAATATATTAGTGAAATGGACTAAAGCTCATAGAAAACAAGAATACAATGGGCAGCAATGTATCTTTGAGTGTGATTAAGAGAGAGAAGCTCCTCCTTCTCTCTAGTTTCTCCTAGTGACCACTGGTGTTCTTGTCTACTATTCCATTCCAGACCAACCTCTCTTCTCCGAAATTATGTTCCAAGTTCACTAATTTTAGCCTGCAGATTCCGTCTCCCAATCTTGGTTCCCTTTCCCTTAGTTCTAGGGTTTAGTCTCTGTTTAGATCTGTAAGGGTTTGGTTTAAAGTCCTAACCTTAGGGTTAGGGACCTTCCTCCCTTTGGATCTTTGTTCACAGTGCTTCTCCCTTTAATTCTGGTTTTGGGTTCTAAGTTGTTCTTTTTCCTCTAAGGCTGTCTGGTCTGGTTGTTAATACATTGTTATCACTTTCCTCTTTGGCGTCTTTGTGCTGCATTCATGGCTGAGAGAGAGTTCGCTGCTGACAATCAAGGGGTTTGGGAGGTGGCTGGCAAGAAGAGGGATCGGCGCTCTGTTATCGGACGAAGGTCTATCTGGAAGCATAGCAACGGTAAAGGTAATGTTTCTGATATTCGGGATGTGTCTTCATTTTTCTTCACAGAGTTCCCAGATTTCTTCGATGCAAAACACATGTTCAATGTATTCAAGGAGTTCGGTTTAGTATTAGAAGTGTTTATTCCTGGAAGATTAGATAAGCGGGGGAAAAGATTCGGATTCGTAAGATTCAAAAAAGTTGAAGACGAACATCTTTTCGCCATTAAATTGGATAATATTATCATTAATGGCAAAAAGATATTTGCCAATTTACCTAGATTTCAGAGGGATGCATATGTAGTAGGAGGTTTCAGGGATAGGCAGCTGGGAGGGCCTGAAAAGAAGGGGTGCGGTGCTGCTCTTATGAATTCCAAACCAAGCGGTACAGGTGTGGCTGGAGCTACTTATGCTCAAAAGGTTAATGGGCCTAGTGACTGGAAGAGGTGTAACCAGAATCAAGTCTTAATGGGGGATAAGCCTAATTTTGCTCACTTGAGTTTTAGTGTTAGTGAGGAAGAAATGGAGAGATTTACTCAAGCGTTTGTGGGAACTTTGGTTAGCCCTGGGTCTGCTATTGATGTTAGAGATGCATTTCAGATGGAGGGTTATTTTAATATCAAGATTACTCCCCTGGGGTCTCATTTATGCCTAATGGAAGAAGAGAACCAGGGTGACATTAAAAGATTGGTGACTGAAGATATAGAGTGGATTAGCAAGTAGTTTTCCGACGTTCATCCTTGGTCTCCCTCCGACGTTGACGAGGAAAGACTCACTTGGGTGAAGATATTCGGGCTGCCATGCCATGTATGGGGAGAAATTTTTTTTAGGTTTCTAGCTGCTACTATTGGAGAGTTTGTCAAAATGGATGACGATACGCAGATTCAGACTAGGCTGGATGTCGCGCGAATCTTGATTCGGACGAAGTTTGCGATGAATTTAAACGAAGTTGTTACTGTTGAAGTAAATGATATCCCTTACCGAATCAAAATCGTCGAGGATTCATTTGGGCCGTTTATGAAGGACTATCGTCGTTTGAAAAAGGCTAGATTTGAAGAGGATAGTTATGAAGAGATTGATTCATCTTCTGAGGAGGTTGAGGGGTTTTTGGATGATTCTAATTCTGCATGTCATCAGTCTAAGGATTCTGAACTTAACAAAGAAGACGGTGATATTGGCAGGCTAAATTGCAGTGATAACCGGTCGGAAAGGGATCCTTCTTTCCTTGACTCAGTTGATACTGATGATTGTAGCGTCAGTATGAATTCTAACCATGATCATGTGCCTTGTAGTTTAGATGTTCTAAATAGAATGGTTGGACCTGGCGAGTCTGCGAATGGTGGGGTGCCGGGAACAAGTATTTGTCCAATCAGTCCATTGGTTGACGATAACTTGCATCATCCTCAGGTAGATATTGGAGGTGAAACAAAATCTTTGGGAGCAGATACGATTGTGAAGGCTATTCGTAACAAGAAGAAGATGTTGATTGAGGATATTTATCAGAAGATTAAGATACCTTTGAAACCCTCTTATTATGCTACTTTACTTCGAGCAGAGAGTTCCCACCTCAAAGGTATATCCCCATTTTGCCCTTCAGGAAATTCTGGAGGTGTTGAAGACGATCTTGGTTCTTCCCCTGTTCATAACGTCTCTTCCTCGGTTGGTAACTCAATTGGGGATTCCGGTTTTATGCATAGTAATACTAGGATCAAGAAGAAGTTGGAAGATTTGCCTGCTAGAGTTTGGGACTCTATTAGAAAACTGGGTATTGAGGAGGAAGAAGACGACGAAGTGTTTGAGTCCATATTACGTAATCTGGAAGACGAAGACAGGAAACTCAAGAAGTCTAAGAAGGTGGCAGATAAGGGACATTTATGAATATCGTATCATACAACATTAGAGGGTGTGGGGGGGGGGGGGGGGGCTTAAAGAGAAAAAGAATCAGCAGCTGTATTACGAAAGGAGGTGGGGAGGTTTGTTTTATTCAAGAAACTAAACGTCCAACTATGACAGACGAGTTGGTATATAGCATCTGGGGCAGTAGCAATTGTCAATGGTCGGCATCATGTTCAGTCGGATTAGCAGGAGGGTTGCTTATTATATGGAAAGTAGGAATTTTCAAGCCTATTTGTAGCTTCAGTAGGAAAGGATATCTTGGTCTTCAGGTCGACTGGAACGATAGGAATGTATATCTTCTAAATGTATATTCACCTTGCAGTATCTCAGAGAAAAGAGATCTATGGTCCAAGATTTTAGATTTAAAAGTTAAAGCGGAGCCCGGGGAATGGATTATAGGAGGAGATTTCAACGCCATTAAAAAACATAGTGAACAACTTGGATGTACGAGTCACAAGCGGAGGTATATGGCTGAATTCGCAGAGTTTATTAGCATGAGTGGGTGTGTGGATCCCCCTATTGTTGGCTGCAAGTTCTCGTGGTTCAAACCAAGAGGAAATTCGTGTTGCCGTCTCGATAGAATTCTGGTGTCCCCTGGAATTTTAAATGAATGGAATTCGGTCAATCAGAAGATCGGGGAGCGTGATAGTTCAGATCATAGACCCGTCTGGCTCTGTGCTAATAATTTAAACTGGGGCCCTAAACCCTTTAAAGTCATGTCATGTTGGTTTGATCACCCAAACTTCATGTCCTTTGTGAAAGAACAGTGGGAAGCTAGTGTGGTGACTGGGAAGGCAATGTTCATTCTGTCTAGAAAACTTCAACTCTTGCGGGAGAAATTGAGATGGTGGAATGCAAACATTTTCGGCTGGATCGACACAAAAATTAAGACGGATGTAGGTGTTATTAACGATGTGGAAGATCTCTTTGAGTCTAGGAATGAGCAGCTGTCTTCTCAGGATCTTTTAAGGAGGAATGAAGCTGAAGATAACCTTTGGAAAAATTTGAGGATTAAGGAAAGCATCTTAAGGCAGAAGTCTCACTCGAAATGGATACAGGACAGCGATTTCAATACTAAATATTTTCATGCAGCCCTTAAGAGTCGAATTAATTTAAATTCGATATCATCGGTCTCTGTTGACGGCTGTTTGATTGAGGACGTGACTGGGGTAAAAGCAGCTGTTAGAGATCATTTTGTCAAGAGGTTCAGTTGTGTTCCAAGACCTCTTCCTTATGTTGGTGGTAATGGTTTTAAAAGATTATCAGTTCAAGACAGTGAGGCTCTTGAAAGAAATGTTGATTTGAATGAGATCAGACGTGCGGTTTTTGATTGCGCTGGTGATCGGAGTCCCGGCCCCGACGGATTTAGTTTTGAATTCTTCAAAAGGTGTTGGAATATCGTTGGGCTGGATTTTTCAAAATGTGTTCTAGAATTCTTCGAGGGTGAGAAACTTCCTAAGGTTATCGCCTCCTCCTTCTTGGTACTCATTCCAAAAAACGACAACTTGAAGACGTTAGACGATTATAGACCAATATCATTAGTCGGTTATGTGTATAAAGTCGTGTAAAAAATTCTTGCAAATAGACTTAAAGGTTGTATAGGCTGCATCATTTCAAAGTCTCAGTCGGCATTTATTGAAGGGAGGAATTTATTAGATGGTGTTTTGGTGTTGAACAAAGTTTTAGATTTGGCCAAAAGATCCGCGAAAGAGTTAATGCTTCTTAAGGTAGACTTTGCTAAAGCCTACGATTGTGTGGAGTGGGATTATTTACGTGACGTTATGAAGATCATGGGTTTTGGAGAAAAATGGATGAGGTGGATGGATAACGGGGTTTTCAATTGCTACACTTCGGTTTTGGTGAACGGGAGTCCCACAAAGGATTTCAAAGTTTCGAGAGGACTTAGACAAGGCGATTCGTTGGCTCCGCTTCTTTTCACTATTGCTGCCGAGGGCCTTACGGTGTTAATGGATAGAGCGGTAGAGAATGGCTCTTATTCTGGTTTCACGGTTTCCTCTGGTGTATCCTTACATTTACTTCAATACGTGGACGATTCAATGCTGGTGGGGGATGGCTCGTGGAAGAATATTTTGGCAATAAAGGCTATTCTGAAGGGTTTTCATCTTGTCTCTGGCCTAGAAATTAACTTTAATAAATGTTCCCTGTTTGGAGTTAATCTGGATCATTCGTTTCTCTCGGCGGCGGAGAATTATTTATTTTGCAAAGTTTCTGCTTGTTCCTTCAAATTTCTTGGTATACCTGTTGGAGGTAACCATAAACTCCTCTCTTTCTGGAAACCTTTGATTGACATGGTGCGTGTAACTCCCCAATTTATTTAACCGTATTTAATTATTCTATTTATGTGAAATTTTGTGAATTGTGTGATTTATTGTGTTTCATGTTAATGCATCATGTTTGGGCATTGAGAGTTTTGTGGCATAAATGTGTCACATTTTGAACTAACATCCACTGGTGGAAGTTAGTGTTATTTTGGCCTTTTTTTGGTTATGTCACGTTTTGCACTTGACTTCCACTGGTGGAAGATTAGTGCAAAAACTGACCAAAAGCATTTTCAGGCAGATTTAAAGGTAACTTCCACTGGTGGAAGTTAGTGAGTTTTTGGCTTTTTTTTTAATTGTGTAAATTAAATGAGTTTTACCTGTTAATTGGATAATTTCTCTGATTGGTAAAATATTTGCAATAAATTATAATTTCTTTTCAACTTTTATTTCCCGAAATATATTTCATCGGTATGTTTATGTTTTATCGCGTTTTGAGAGCGTTTGGGAGATATTTGAGCTGAGGGGCATTTTGGTCTTTTTGGGGGGTAGATATTTTCATAAAAAGAAAGAAAAGAGAGAAAAATAGTAAGGAGAAAGAAAAAGAGAAAGAGAAGAGAAAAAGAGAAAGAAAAGAGAAGGGAAGAAAGAAGAGGAGGAAAAGAGGAAAAATCAAAGATTCTCCGTTTCAATCGCGATTAATCGGGTAAGGGTGAGAAGTTTCAATTATATCTTGCTTGTGTATGTATATGTGTATGTTTTCTTGGATTGTTTTGGTTATTTTCTTCTAGTTTCCATTCTAGGTTGAAATGAGAAAAATGGTTAGAAATCAATGTTTTCACGGACGAAAGTCGGAATAAATTGCGTAGATGTGTCGAGTAATGTTAGGCCGTGATTGAGTATGCCTGTTTTATCGAATTTGGTTGATTTTGTAAGTTTTTGCATTTTTGGAGAATTGAGAGTTTAGGATTCGGAGTGAAATCGAAAGTCGTAGAATTCACATTTAATGGTTCCAAATCATCACTATATGTTTGGTATGAATGAGTATGTGTTTGTTTCGAAGAAAATAATTGAATCGGTCGGTTTTTCGGACGAAAATGCCAGAACCCGTAGCAGTCCGCAGGGCAATTTTCTAGTTTCGGAAAAACTTCAAAAATTCATATCTCTTGAACCGTAAGTCAGTTTGACCCCCGTTCGAAGCGTTGGAAAGCCAACGAAATGTCCTTTCTAGGAAAAATGGTTTTGAGGTTTGTACCTGGTTCAATAATAGCAGAAAATTGGAACCGTATTGTTGTGTTGATTTTTACCGTCGTGAATGCGTGCGATTGATGTTTTACCGTGTGTTGTGTTATTGTTGTATAACGTTGAGCTTTTATGTGGTTTATATGATGTTGATGCATGTTGTTGTGATGTGTGTGGGTAGCCTTTGTGGTGTGAATCCCTTGTGGAAGTAATTGTGATGGCATGATTGTTGTGGTTTGTTGTTTGTGGTGAAATGCATTGTTTGATTGAATTCAATGTATGTTGTGTGGTGACCTTTATGGTTTGAAATGCATTGTTTGAATTGTTTTGCAATGCATGAATGTGATGATGTTGAAGCATGTGACAAGTTGTTGTAATTGTTGTGGTTGTTGAATTGTGGCCTAAGGGCAAGAATATGCAATGTGTAGTATTTGATTATATATGCTTGATTATGGTTGCATATATGTGTGAAGATGCATTTGATGTCATTGGTCATTGTATGTCAAGCATCATGATATACATTGTTGGAACGTCCTGAGTGACGGTTTGGTTCCAGAGGGAATCCGCTATGACATCGTGCGCCTTATGCCGAGAGGACCTAAAGCGATGATTATAGACGATCGTGCGCCTTATATTAAGAGGACCTAAAGCGATCGGATTGTGCGCCTTATACCGAGAGGACCTAAAGCAATCCATAAACATCGTGCGCCTTATACCAAGAGGACCTAAAGCGACGGGTGAACATCGTAGGCCCGACGGGGTGTTACTTGAGTGATCCTCAGTAACGAGCGATGGTTCCAGCAGAGTTCCTGAGTGAACTAGTGATGAGATATGAAATCTTGGAGTCGGTACCGCATATGCATTTGCATAGAGAGTCGTTGTGTCGGTCTCTTTGCATCTGCATGAATTATGATTGCATTGGTTATATATGGAAAATCATGATTTAGTTGATTATGTGCGAGACATTGTGATATGCATTTGTGATAAATGTATTGGGCATGATTAATATGCAATTGGGGATGGAGACATTTTGTGATTGAGCGGGTGATAGCATTTGCGAATTGAGGTGTATCCGTGTTAAATGCCTTGAATTATGAATGATATGTTTTGTGTATAAACATATGCATGATGTGTGAATATGTTATCATGTTGGAATAATTGATATATGCTATGTTGTTGGGAATGTTAGAAATATGTTAAGTATATGTGGTATGTTATATGTATCATATGTGATGCTTGTGGTGAGAATAACTATGTATGTGAATTTATATGTTTTTGCATATTATTATGCAATCTTGGTTTAGTTGTTATTTCTCACCCTTCTGCTGTTTTATAATGCTCTATGAGGCATTGCAGATTAGTGTTGCTGGAGGTCTTTGGTGAAGCTTATGTCTTCATCCTTTTGTCGGTCGGCTCTGATATGTAGCACCGGGTAGTCGGGAGATCGATTAGGATTATTTTGTGATGTTGTGTATATGCATCTTTATCTCTTGGGAGTTGTATATATACATGATTCTGTCGATAGCAGATGAACCTTTATGTGATATACATGTATGATATTCAGTTTTAGATTTTTCTGCTTTTATTCTAAAATCTGAAATGTGGGAGTAAGGAACTGAGTTCCTCTGTTGATTGCTACCCCACTGTTGCATATCTTTATGAGCAGGTGTTGTATGTTTTGTTTCAATATAATGTGATTCTCCCTGTCTATGCCATGATAATTTAAATATACTCTGACGAAATTTTTATTAAGTGTTTATTGTTTTATTATTAATTGGGGGTATAGATTAGGGGTGTTACATTAAGTGGTATCAGAGTCGGTCGGTCCGTCCGGCCAAGTTGTTGAGTCAGTTGGTGTGACAGTTGAATACTGTCGTTGTTGTTTGTCCCTTAGTACGTGATAGGTGTGTGGAACACTGTCAGTACTTTCTGGTTTTCTAATCCTTTGTCTGCAGGAGTTAGAATGAGATAAGTGGGGGAGAAGCTTGTACTTCTCCCAGTTGCTTTGGTTGTGTGCCGTTGGTTGCAAGGTTGTGAGTGCTGTTTGGACAGTGTTGTTCCGGTTTCAGAGGGAATGCGGAGGTAAGGTTTATGTGAACTAAGGATTTGTGCCTTAGGTAGTTTTGTGCACAGGATGCAAGAAATGCTATTATAGTTTAGTAAAGATGGTTTATGCCCCATCATGATTGTCGGCTGTCTATTGGCAAATTGAGGAACTGATCACCCTTAATCTCTTGTTGATAGCAGACGGGAATTATGTTGGATGGAATAGCCGTGTCTTTCCGGCTTTGATAGTGTGTGCAATAAATTGTTTGGAATTTAAGGAAATGGTTACAGATTGTTTTGATGAGTCGATGAAGATGCTAATATCGGAAGATGAGACGGATTAGAGGCTTTGGTATGTTGGTTCAATTGGGAAGTTTTGGAGAGAGAATGATTGGCATCGTTAATGGTTGTTCTCAGAGAGAAGAGTGTGAACTCAAATTGGACGAAGGAAAGGATTTGAGGTTTGGATCTGCTAAGCAGGAGAACTTTTAGGAAGTGAAACTCAGATGTTTGTTTTGTCTATGATGGTAGTGTTCTGGAAATTGACAGGAAGCCACAGTGATGTCCGTCAGTTGGGCATAGTTTTCAGATGTGTTTTTGGATGGAACATTAAGGTGTTGACTTAGAGAGAGCTCCAGTATTGTTGGTAACAAAGGGAATGATGACCGAATTGAATAACAAGCATGATGGGTATGATGGTATTGGTATTGAGACTATGGAAAGAAAACTTAGAGTTCTGGTGAGGTTTGAAGTCTTGGGAGTTTTAAGGCATTAATGGAAATTTTGAGAGAACCTTTAGGTATGGATGTAATATTTAAGAGTTCTTTTGGATTGGTTGTTGCTATACGTGGGGATTTATGGAATTTGGACTGTAAAGAGAAGAAATTGTGTATGGATTATTGACAGTTGAATAAGGTAATGATGGAGAATAAGTGTCCGCTTTCACGAATAGATGACTGGAATGGTTTGGATGAGTTTGATTGATGATAAGAATGGTGAATTTTGTGAGTTAAGGCTTTGATCGATTTAATGTGACTGGTTATGTTTGTTATCATCGGAATAAGTTGTTAATTACTGGGTTAAGAGTGTATGTGAGTCTGGACAAGTTTGGATGAGGGTTGGTTTGGTTGGGCATTACAATGCACAGTGATGGTATTTGGTGTTAGTAATGAATCTGTAATGTTTGTGGAGTAGATGAATCATATCTTTCATATTTATTTGGATAAGTTCGTAATGGCTTTGATTGAGGATATTTGGATCTGTTGAAAACTCAGAGGAAGAACAGGTAGAGTGTTTGAGAATTGAATTACAAGTGTTGAAAAGAGACGAAGTTTTATGTTAAGTTATTCAAGTGAGAATTTTGGTTGAAAAAGGTAGTTTTCTTGGATATGTTATTTCGGATGAGAGTATGTTATGAATCTATCGGAAGTAGATGCAGTTCTACATGTGAGGCTCCGAAGTTGGTTACGGAGAATAAAATCTTTTTGGACTTTAGTTGGTTATTACCGGAGGTTAGGGAAGGTTTTTCCAAGTTAGCATTTTCGTTACTTCAGTTGACTTGTAGAGGGTAAGTCGTTTGCTTTGGATGTTCATTGTGAGGTATTGTGATGTGTCTTTGATGAGTTTTGGCAGTGTGTTAATGCAAGAAAGTAAATTCGTGGCTTATGCTTTACGACCATTGAGGATTCATAAAAGGATCTATATTATTCAGGATTTGGAATTGGTTGCGGTTGTATTGTGTTGGATAATTTGGAGGTATTATCTTTTTGGTTATGAATTCGAAGGGTTTAGTAATCACAAGAATTTTGAGTACTTGTTTGGTCGGAAGGAATATAGTATGAGATAGAGAGGATGGTTGGAATTTGTGATGAGTTATGACCTTAGTTGGAATTATCCCATTGGTGAAGTTAATGTCGTGCCTGATGAGTTAAGTCGAAGGTTTTATACATGTCTGTTTGGATGGATGAGAATTATTTGAGCAGTTCAGAGACTCGTATCTGGTGTGAGAGATAATGCAGTAGAGTGCGAGGTTGGGTATATTAAAGTGAACAGTGAGTTTTGGCGATTATGAGAAAGAGTTAGACTTTAGACGTGAGATTGGTAGTTTTGATGGTTTCGGGTAATTAGAGTGCGCAGCGGAAGCGCGATGTGGCATAATTCGTATATGCGTGTGCGACTTGTAAGAGTTCATAGGTTGAACATTGGAAGCATGTAAGATTGGTAAGACTATTGGACGTTTCAGAATGGAAGTGTTAGGTGAAAGGTTTAAATGTTATCCATGGGCTACTATGTAGATGGATGTTTGGTTCTATGTCCGATTGGTGGAGCGTAGCATTTTTGTGATTTGTTGTATGACAAAGATGTTTGGTATCCTGGTTTGGTCGAGGTTACTGGAACGATGTTGAGTCGTGGAACTTGTGTTCTTGTTTGTGTTGTTGCCTCGTTTCCATGGTGACGGTTCGAGTGTGTGTAGCTAATTCCTATGATGGGGAATTAGGGGAGTGTTACGTACGGTGATGGTAACGATCTTGTTGTGTTTCGGTTCTAGAGTGAACCTGTGTGTTGGTATCGTGGTTTTCCTTGAGTTATGAGTTGGTCGTCAAGTGCATTGTATGGGCTTTGCATCTTGTCGTCGTCGTTGTCGTGTTGTTGTTGTATCTGCTGTTAACAAGGTGGTTTGTCAGTTGTGTTATTCGTGGTGTGCCTTTTGTTGGCATGTTGGTTTGTTAGTCGGTGGCGAGAGTCGTGTTCGGAGTTGTTCGTCTCAGTATATTTTTTAGGACGAAAATGTCTAAGTGGGGGAGAGTTGTAACGCCCCGATTTATTTAACCGTATTTAATTATTCCATTTATGTGAAATTTTGTGAATTGTGTGATTTATTGTGTTTCATGTTAATGCATCATGTTTGGGCATTGAGAGTTTTGTGGCATAAATGTGTCACATTTTGAACTAATATCCACTGGTGGAAGTTAGTGTTATTTTGGTCTTTTTTTGGTTATGTCACGTTTTGCACTTGACTTCCACTGGTGGAAGATTAGTGCAAAAACTGACCAAAAGCATTTTCAGACAGATTTTAAAGGTAACTTCCACTGGTGGAAGTTAGTGAGTTTTTTGCTTTTTTTTTTAATTGTGTAAATTAAATGAGTTTTACCTGTTAATTGGATAATTTCTCTGATAGGTAAAATATTTGCAATAAATTATAATTTCTTTTCAACTTTTATTTCCCGAAATATATTTCATCGGTATGTTTATGTTTTATCGCGTTTTGAGAGCGTTTGGGAGATATTTGAGCTGAGGGGCATTTTGGTCTTTTTGGGGGGTAGATATTTTCATAAAAAGAAAGAAAAGAGAGAAAAATAGTAAGGAGAAAGAAAAAGAGAAAGAGAAGAGAAAAAGAGAAAGAAAAGAGATGGGAAGAAAGAAGAGGAGGAAAAGAGAAAAAATCAAAGATTCTACGTTTCAATCGCGATTAATCGGGTAAGGGTGAGAAGTTTCAATTATATCTTGTTTGTGTATGTATATGTGTATGTTTTCTTGGACTGTTTTGGTTATTTTCTTCTAGTTTCCATTCTAGGTTGAAATGAGAAAAATGGTTAGAAATCAATGTTTTCACGGACGAAAGTCGGAATAAATTGCGTAGATGTGTCGAGTAATGTTAGGCCGTAATTGAGTATGTTTGTTTTATCGAATTTGGTTGATTTTGTAAGTTTTTGCATTTTTGGAGAATTGAGAGTTTAGGATTCGGAGTGAAATCGAAAGTCGTAGAATTCACGTTTAATGGTTTCAAATCATCATTATATGTTTGGTATGAATGAGTATGTGTTTGTTTCGAAGAAAATAATTGAATCGGTCAGTTTTTCGGACGAAAATGCCAGAACCCGTAGCAGTCCGCAGGGCAATTTTCTAGTTTCGGAAAAACTTCGAAAATTCATATCTCTTGAACCGTAAGTCGGTTTTGACCCCCGTTCGAAGCGTTGGAAAGCCAACGAAATGTCCTTTCTAGGAAAAATGGTTTTGAGGTCTGTACCTGGTTCAATAATAGCAGAAAATTGGAACCGTATTGTTGTGTTGATTTTTACCGTCGTGAGTGCGTGCGATTGATGTTTTACCGTGTGTTGTGTTATTGTTGTATAACGTTGAGCTTTTATGTGGTTTATATGATGTTGATGCATGTTGTTGTGATGTGTGTGGGTAGCCTTTGTGGTGTGAATCCCTTGTGGAAGTAATTGTGATGACATGATTGTTGTGGTTTGTGGTTTGTGGTGAAATGCATTGTTTGATTGAATTCAATGTATGTTGTGTGGTGACCTTTATGGTTTGAAATGCATTGTTTGAATTGTTTTGCAATGCATGAATTTGATGATGTTGAAGCATGTGACAAGTTGTTGTAATTGTTGTGGTTGTTGAATTGTGGCCTAAGGGCAAGAATATGCAATGTGTAGTATTTGATTATATATGCTTGATTATGGTTGCATATATGTGTGAAGATGCATTTAATGTCATGGGTCATTGTATGCCAAGCATCATGATATGCATTGTTGGAACGTCCTGAGTGACGGTTTGGTTCCAGAGGGAATCCGCTATGACATCGCGCGCCTTATGCCGAGAGGACCTAAAGCGATGATTATAGACGATCGTGCGCCTTATATTAAGAGGACCTAAAGCGATCGGATTGTGCGCCTTATACCGAGAGGACCTAAAGCAATCCATAAACGTCGTGCGCCTTATACCAAGAGGACCTAAAACGAAGGGTGAACATCGTAGGCCCGACGGGGTGTTACTTGAGTGATTCTCAGTAACGAGCGATGGTTCCAGCAGAGTTCCTGAGTGAACTAGTGATGTGATATGAAATCTTAGAGTCGGTACCGCATATGCATTTGCATAGAGAGTCGTTGTGTCGGTCTCTTTGCATCTGCATGAATTATGATTGCATTGGTTATATGTGGAAAATCATGATTTAGTTGATTATGTGCGAGACATTGTGATATGCATTTGTGATAAATGTATTGGGCATGATTAATATGCAATTGGGGATGGAGACATTGTGTGATTGAGCGGGTGATAGCATTTGCGAATTGAGGTGTATTCGTGTTAAATGCCTTGAATTATGAACGATATGTTTTGTGTATAAACATATGCATGAAGTGTGAATATGTTATCATGTTGGAATAATTGATATATGCTATGTTGTTGGGAATGTTAGAAATATGTTAAGTATATGTGGTATGTTATATGTATCATATGTGATGCTTGTGGTGAGAATAACTATGTATGTGAATTTATATGTTTTTGCATATTATTATGCAATCTTGGTTTAGTTGTTATTTCTCACCCTTCTGCTGTTTTATAATGCTCTATGAGGCATTGCAGATTAGTGTTGCTGGAGGTCTTTGGTGAAGCTTATGTCTTCATCCTTTTGTCGGTCGGCTCTGATATGTAGCACCGGGTAGTCGGGAGATCGATTAGGATTATTTTGTGATGTTGTGTATATGCATCTTTATCTCTTGGGAGTTGTATATATACATGATTCTGTCGATAGCAGATGAACCTTTATGTGATATACATGTATGATATTCAGTTTTAGATTTTTCCGCTTTTATTTTAAAATCTGAAATGTGGGAGTAAGGAACTGAGTTCCTCTGTTGATTGCTACCCCACTGTTGCATATCTTTATGAGCAGGTGTTGTATGTTTTGTTTAAATATAATGTGATTCTCCCTGTCTATGCCATGATAATTTAAATATACTCTGACGAAATTTTTATTAAGTGTTTATTGTTTTATTATTAATTGGGAGTATAGATTAGGGGTGTTACAGTGCGTGCCAGACTCAATTCTTGGAAGAGTCGGTTTGTGTCAATTGGCGGCAGAATCACTTTGATAAATTCAGTGCTAGGAAATCTTCCAATTCACTTAATGTCTTTCTATAAGCTTCCTTGCAGCGTTATCCGTATTCTCACGTCAATTCAAAAGAGATTTCTTTGGAATGGCTCTTTGTTGAAGAAGGGAGTGTCGTGGGTTAGATGGAGCGTGGTTTGTAAAAGCAAAGAAAAGGGCGGTCTTGGGGTCAAAGATTTAAAGCTATTTAATTACGCTTTGCTATTCAAATGGGTCTGGAAAATTGTTTCTTCAGAAGATTTTCTTTGGAGCAAGATTATCCAGAGCAGATATGTAAACCCCGTTCAGGACTTCCATATTGGGCTGTTTCCAAAGTACGCTGTTCCTCCATCATTGTGGTGGAGAGATCTTTTTGCCATTGCAGGATATTGTAGTAACCACTGTCTCTCTGATATGCTGTCGTTTGAGCTCGGTAATGGCGAAATTATACCATTCTGGACTGCCCGCTGGGCAGGTCCCGCTCCACTCGCCTCTTTACTTCCGGAACCCTGGAACAGGGAAGTAAATGTGGAATCTTGTGTTGGTGATAACGGTTTTTTCGAAGAAGGAGTTTGGAGATAGAACTTGAAGTTTCCATATCAGAACTTTCCTGAAGCTGTTGCTTTTCAAGTGCATACTAGGCTGAATGACATTATGGTGCTTGGTGGAGTTAAGGATAACGTGGTTTGGAATCATGACGCTTCCGGCTTGTTCTCGGTATCTTCTATGTATGGTTTACTGCAGAAGAATCTAGTTACGCCCAATTGGAGCTGTGGGGAGAATATGAAGGAGGCTCTCAAATTGATTTGGACTGCTCAAGTTCCTCTGAAAGTTAGTGTCTTTGGTTGGAGGTTGATGCTCAATAAACTCCCCTCTCGCGTGAATCTCTCTCAAAAAGGTATTATATCCGATCGTCACGAAATGGTTTGTCCTTTTTGCTTCTTAGTAGACGAAGATTTTGAACATATTTTCTTCTCTTGTCACAAATCTGTATTGGTGTGGAAGTTTGTATTTAAGTGGTTAGAAGTAGAGGATTTCCTATTAGGAGACATAATCAATCATTTTTCATTTTGGATGGACGGTTGCGTGAAACAGAATTTTTCTGTCACGAACGCGGCTGGATTGTGGCTGTCGGTTCGTTGGGTTATTTGGTTGTCTAGGAACAATATTATGTTTAGAGACGAATTTTGGGATCTCGATTCTATTACTAGTCGAGTAGTTTTGTTCACTTGGTGGTGGATAGGAAAGAAGGGTAAAAATGCCCCTAATTGTAACTATTATTTGTGGGTTAATGCCCCTTTTGATTTTTTATAGGCCCCGATTTTAGTTAGAGGCCCTTTTGTATACGGTTGGGACACCCTTTTGTATCCTTTGGTATAATATATCTTTTGCTTATTAAAAAAAAAGAATACAATGGGCACAAATGAATATTAAGTAAACATATAGAATATATTTTATACAATTTAATACATATTAAATTTTAATAATTATTATAAAATAAATTATTAATATGACTTTTTAACAAAAGTCATAAAATAAAATATTAAAATTTATTACCATTAGGACAATTTTTTACCCTATATAATGAAAGTAATGTTAGTGTCTTGTAAATAAAAAGTAAAACACATAAGGTGAAATCCAAAACATGAGTTCTCAAACCTATCAATCTTCTCATATTCTAATTGTTTTATGCATGAGTTTTATTATGATATCTGGTAAGTGAAAATTTTTCTATCGTTTATAGTTTTAATTAAAAAATTTATTGTCTTTGTTTGATTCAGAAGTTGTTACAAGTTTGAAGACACCAATATTAGTTGAAAAGCCGATAATATGTATTCATGGGAGTAATGTAGACCCAAGATTTTGCTGCATGGGGAGTTGTATTCCGGACTATTCTACAGATTGCATCAATAAGGGATTTGTAAAAGGTAGAGAGTGTAATTCTCAACTTTGACAGCAGTGTTGTTTTTTTTTTTTTTTTATAATCAACTAAATTCCAGCAGCATCCAAAAGACAATACAATATTCCTCCTATACAAATTTTCTAGAACAAGCCACAGAATTACAAAAAAATGATTGAGGCAAAAGCACCTTTATAAAAAATCTGCAGGGTTTTTATACCAATTATAGAAGTTACATCGAGTTTTATGTCCTATTCCCCTCCATCTCCATGCCATGTACACGATTCTGAAGAATATCTCTTTAGGAATTGCAAATCCGTCGTTAAAGATGATTTGATTTCGACACCACCATAAATTCTAGCACGTTGCCAACCAAATAAACATTGCAGCCTCGTATGCAAAACCGTCGACAAAAGAGAACAATAAGTGATCTACACAGTTCGTCGTCTCCGCTGCCTCAAAACCTAACCAGCTTTCTACTTCTTGCCACACCAATATTGATTTCGGACATGATAGAAGTAAATGTTCCAAAGTTTCAACAGCATTAAAACACAACACACATACCTTATCATGCTCATTAGATACTATCTTTCTAACCTCCAAATTATCCCGTGTCGGTAACCTATCAAGAATAATTCTCCACCCGAATATTTTGATCTTTAGTGGTACTCTGGTTTTCCACAACCTATGAAGAGCATTTGCTGCATTCTGGTTCAGTTGTGGTTGTGGCAAACCCTCAAAGTCCGCGAGTGTATCATAGCAGTCCTTGACTGTGAAAATGTTAGGAATATCCGACGTCCATCCTATGCCATCCCTGAATCCCTGTTTTGGTTTGCAGTTCATAAGTAATTCCTGCATACTGATCAGCTCCTGTCTATCTACTGTGAGTAAATCCACAAACAGTACTTGCATACTCCATGTCCACACGCCATTGTTCCAATGTCCACACTCTCCCACCTGTGCACCTTTACTTTTAGTTTCACTGAACAGATTAGGATATATATCCTTCATTGGAGTGCCATGCCATTTTGCAAACCAAAAGGGAGTATTGCATCCATCACCCAACTCCCAAACAAGATGATTCACTAAAGCTGCTGCATCATCTGTTTTACAAAGCAACATGAAATCTTTCCACCAGCCTGAACCAACATTTCAGGAGTAACCTTCATTATTCGTTATTATTCGCATTCGCATATCTCCGTATTTAACTTCAAGAATGTCTTGCCATATTGCCTCAGGTTCCTTCACCATTCTCCATAGCCATTTCATAATCAAGGCCTTATTAAAAATAGCAATGTCTCTAATTCCCAGACCATCTAGTTTCTTACTCTTGCAGACAATGGACCACCTAACCCACGAAATTGAATTTTTCTCTGAATTTCCATTCCACAGGAACTTACGTTGAATTCCACGAATCTCTTTTAAAATCCTGACTGGTGCTCTGTAAAAAGAAAGATGATATATCGGCATATTGGACAACACAACCTTTATAAGTGTTAATCTTCCCCCTATTGATAAAAGCCTTCCTTTCCAAGACGAGAGTCGCGTCTTAATACAATCAACCACAGGTTTCCAAAAAGACAATCTTCGGTGGTTTCCTCCAATCGTCAGCCCCAAAAACTTAAACGCATGCTACCTATTCTACAAGTCAGAAAATGGGAGGTTGCTTCCAGAAATTCATGATCCACTCCAATGCCAACCAAGCTGTTTTTCCAATAATTTATTTTCAGACCAGATATAAGTTCAAAACCTCTCAGTACTGATTTGATTCCCCAGATATTCACCCAATTGCTATCACACATAATGATCGTATCATCGGCAAACTAAAGAATGTTTGTGGATTTCCCCCTACATTCAGTTATACCCGAAAAAAGCCCTCTGTTGACAGCCCTCTTTATCAATAATGTCAGGCACTCCACAATTAACATAAATAGAAACGGAGACAGAGGATCTCCCTGTCGTAGTCCTCTCTAAGGTTTGAAATCTTTTGAACAGCTCCCATTCACTATAACAGACAAGAAAGCATTACACACCATACCTTTCATCCAGCTTATCCACAATTCTCCAAAATTCATGGCCTGCATAACTTTGATTAGAAACCCCCAGTCTACGCAATCATAAGCTTGCGAAAAATCCACTTTGAGAAGGATGCAAGACTTATTCTTTCTCTTCATCAGATCAATGACCTCATTTGCCACAACCACACCATCTAGAATTTGTCGCCCAAGTATAAAAGTTGTTTGGGACGGTGAGACTAATTTTCCAATTACCACACTAAGTCTCCTAGCCAAAAGTTTTGCCAACACCTTATAGATGCATCCAATAAGAGCTATAGGTCTGAATTCGTCTAATGTTTGTGGATTTTCATCTTTTGGTATCAAAGCAATGAATGACGAACTGAAAGCCTTAGGAAATGTAGCTGTCAAGTTAAATTCTTGTAGACAGTTTGTAACCTCAATTCCAATCACACTCCAACACTTCTTGAGGAAATCTATGTTGAAACCATCCGGACCCGAGCTCTTGTTGCCATCACAGTTTGTAATGGTTGAGTAGATCTCCTCTTTGGAAAATGGCTGTTGTAACATATTATTATCTTCAATGTCCAGTTTTGCTAAATCATCCATATCCAAATTTGGTCTATTCTAATGGCACTCCTCAAATTTTGCTGCAAAATGTTGTCTGATATGTTGTTTAATAGTGTGAACCTCCTCCACACCTTGCAGCCCGACATTTTTAGCAGAGATGTAATTCCTCCTCTCCCTCGAATTAATTACTGCGTGGAAATATCTGGTATTTGCATCCCCTTCAAACATCCACTTTAAACGAGATTTTTGGTTCAAAATATTTTCCTTCAGGATCAACTTATTCCAAACCTGTTGTTGCTTTTCACATCTCAATTTGATTTCGTCTTCCGATACGTCCAAACTGTCTTCAGCCATATTCAATTCTATTTTGTTCAAGTCTTCTATGTTTTCAGCAATCTTCATATCGAGCCACCCAAACAAGCTTTTGTCCCACCATTTCAACTTCTCTCTTAATCCCCTCAGTTTTGTCAGCAGAATGGTACCAGCATCCCCTTTAGCTTCAATTCCTTCCCAAGCATCCTTTACAAATTCCATGAAACCAGGACGATCAAACCAAGCGTTGAACGTCTTAAACGGCTTGGGGCCCCAATCCATATGGTTAGATTTGAGCCAAACTGGCCTATGATCTGAGATGTCACGATCACCACCATCTGTGATGTAACATTCCCTTTCCTCATTAGATCCTCAGAAATGAGTATTCTGTCCAGGCGACTCTGACTTCTACCACTCAAATTTATCCAAGTGAATTTGTTTCCTACCACTGGTATGTCAGCCAACTCCATGAGATCTATAAATGTCACAAATTCCTCCATCTCTAACCTGTTTGGTTTACTCTTACCTTTCTTCTCGCTTTCAGATTTGACTGTGTTGAAGTCACCTCCAACCACCCATTCACATGTAGCAAAATGATTGTTTTTCCTTTTTATTAAATCCTCCCATAGTTGTCTTTTCTCCCGGTGATCACATGATGAATAAACATTTACAATACAACACAACACACCTTTCCACTCACCATATACTCCTAGAAAGTTGTTACCTCTAAAGCTGAACAAAGCTTTAAACACACTTTTGTCCCAGATTGATAATAGACCGCCAGACAAACCTATTGCATCACCTGCAGACCATCCAAAACCCTCCTTTCCCCAAAATTTTTTAACTAGATGATCCTCCATCTTCAGAGCCTTAGTTTCCTATAACATACAAAACTCTACTTTTTCTTTTGCCATCAGTTGACACAATCTGCGTTTCTTGATTGAAGAACCGCACCCCCGAATGTTGAATGTACAAATAATCATGATACTCTTATATGTGACACCTTCTTGCCTTCAAATCTATTTCTATCTCTCTTTTCCAATTCCCTAATAATGCCTTCAAATACCTCGTCGTCTTCCTCTCCTTCAATTCCAAGATTCTGGATTGTTTGCCAAATCTTCTTAGGAACATCTTCATGTGATTTAATAATCCTCGAATTGCTCTGTTTAACATCTGCATCAGACAAGGAATCACAACACAATATTGACCCTCCTGAATATCTTGAGGATGCTTCTTCTGCCAAAATCGTTTCATTGCACAGTCCATCAACAATCTCAACATTCTCTTGTATTGTTAACTCTTTGTGAACAGACTAAAATAGACAAGAATAATATGATGGTGCGTATGGAATCTTAATAGACTCATACAATTCAGAAATTAGTTTTTTCTTTCTCCTGCTATTTGATCGAATAATCGGCCCACCAAGTCTCAATGTGGGGCAAGAGATCGGATTAGTCAAATTATTAGCCAGGCACAAATCCTTACCAAAAAGTCCATCAGTCTCAATGGGGCCCACCTTATTGCCTACAATGTTTCGTGTAGCACTACTTTCCACCTCATGACCCTCCAAATTACCTTTTGTGATGTTTTCATTATTTCCAATAACCAAGGTGTGATGCCCCATCCCCATGTTCTGATCCTTGTCAGCTATGCTATCTCCAAAATATACCTTTTTGCCAACTGTCTTTACCTTATGTCCCTTGAGGTCATCTGCCTGCTGCGTCCACTCAATCACTGATTTGACATTATCTTTCTTTTTTCTACCTATGTCTGATCTACTTTTACCCCTATCTCTCTTTTCTACTGACGTATCTTGTGAAGAGTGCCCAACTTCATCTTCCCCATCTCCACTTTCAGTTTCATCCGAGTCCCCCAAAGATCCTCCGTTACCATCATCTGTTTCACTGATCTCCGAAATATTATCCAACAAACTATTTTTTCTCATGATAATCCGTTTTGGACCATGGAAATCTTCTAACATTTTGATGCAATATACTTTTCCATTTATATCCACATTAAAGATTTCATTGAGATTTATAGCAAATTTTGTCTTGACTAAGATTCTCGCTACGTCCAGGTTCCTTTGATTTTCTGTTTCCTCATCACTTTGGATAAATTCTCCCACTGTGCCAGCAACAAATTTAAAGAATTCATCACACCACGCATGACCCGGTAGCCCAAAACATCTGACCCATGTTAGCCTCTCATTGTTCGTGTCATCTAGTGTCCAAGGATGAATATCCTGAAACCATGTTGAAATCCATTCTTCTTCCTCTTGAATCAATAGCTTCAACGCTCCTTTAATCGTTTCTTCCAATAGACAAGGATTGGCCCCCAAGAGGTGTTGCTTTGATATGGAAAAAACCTTCTGCATTCAATGATTTCTGTATACATTATGATTGTTGAAAATAAAAGATGCAGTTGATTATGAATAAAAGCACTTTAAATTTTATATTTGTTCATTAAGAATATACAAACTAGTATGGTTGAGGTAAATATATATTATGTTGTTCAATTTTGAATAATTATTTAACAAAAAATTCAATTCAAATAAATCCTGTAATACCCCGTATTATCTAAATGCTCAATTGGACATCAGATGAGATCAGGTGAGTATCTATGTGCTCTATTTTTTGGTAAATTGGTTTAAGGGAATATTCTAAGTATTTTAAGTATTATTAATTAGGATCAATAGAGCAACTGGTGAACTCTAAAGAGATCAATTATTTTATAAAAGAGACGGATTTATATTTTTTAGTCTGAGAAAGTAATTTTATGGTAATTCTAATAATTGATCAATTGGGTTGAAACGACAAAATATCAATTGGAGGTATTTTACCCTGTTGGATTTATATTATATATTAATGATTATGTATATATATAAGAAAAGAAAGAAAGTTGAAAGAAAGAAAAATAGAAAGGAAGAAGGAAAAAGAGAAAGAAGAAGAACTTGGGAAGAAGAAGTTCATGGGCCATCAATTCATCAACTTCTTCAAACTCCTCTTCGATCATCAGGTGGGTTCTAGATAGAGACTTTAGTTGTAGAGTTTCATGAGTTTTAGAGATAGGTGGATATTGTGAGAAAACGATTTAATCTTGCTAAAATCATGAATCTAACTGATGAAATTCAATATAAACTGCGTAGCATACTTGTTAATTATGTGGGAACATATTTGGATTGACATATTGTGATTTGGAAGTGTTTAGATGAGAATTGGAGAGGTTTTGGGGTGAAATTCGTAACGGGAACAATGCAGGAAAAATTCTGGGTTTTGCTGCCCATACGCGTATGGGACAGGGCAATACGCGTATGGGGTAAGGCAATACGCGTATGGAAAGGAAGGATTATAGGCATTACGCGTATGGGAGTGGGCAATACGCGTATGGAGTGAGGCAATACGCGTATTGGTTTGTTAAGTGGAATTTTTAGGGAGTTTTGGTCTCTGCCCATACGCGTATCACTTTGGGCAATACGTGTATGGATGGGCGAGTGAGCAAGGCAATACGCGTATGGCTCAGGGAAATACGCGTATGGCCAGTAAGAGTTCAGATTTGTGTTTTCGCGATACCATTTCCTTGTAATTTCCATAACTTGGGTTTCGTTTATCCGATGTGAGTATTCTTGGTATCGTTGTGAAGCTATGAACATCCTCTAGCTAATGGAAGTGAGAAATATTTGTTTATTGCCCGATTAAATGAATCGGAGGAAACCCGAAAATGATGTTTTAGGTGATTGGGTCATTATGTGTGATTTTATTATACAAATGTAATATGCTTTTGTGTAACTTGTGATTGAATTATTATGTGTGATTCAAAATGTGCAATTGTCATATGCTTTGCCTAATTGATGTTAAACTTGATTGAACGTATATGCATGTTAAAATATGAATTAGGAAGAGTGAGGAAACTTTACCCCAAAACAAATGGCAGAGTAAGATTGTTATAATTCTAGGTTGTGAATAGAATTGTGAAACACTAGTATGGAACATGTGTGTAAACCTTCCTGGTTTGTGATAAGGCATTATGGCCTTGTGATTGTCGAATACAATCACGTCATGTGTATAATAATCATAACCGGTTTATCTTGCGGTGTAGTTTCATGAGACTCGAGCACCTCCTCTGAATCGTATGCATAATTACTTGGCAGGTTTGATTCCCACGTATAGTACGAATGGAGCCTACGGGTAAAGAGACTTATGACGGTGTACGAGCCGTGTGAAGTGACGGATCACGGTGTACGGGCCGATGATCCCGAATCCATTTCGTATGCCAAGTAACTACAAGGATCCATGACTCGGGTCGTCTTCTAGACGTAGAAGCGGACGGGAAAAGGGGGTGCCTTGGTATGGTTATTGATTAGCGAAATTCTTGAGTTAACAGGCTCAAGACATATTTCGATTCATAAGGAATCTTGAGTTAACAGGCTCAGGACGTAATTCCTTTCGTTTGATTTTGATGAGTTCACAGACTCATGACATGTTTCCATATAGTGTGAGATTGTGAGATCGTGTACTCAAGGTCATTTCCCTTCCCCTTGACTTGAGTTAGGATTGATAGAACCCTGTAAAGTCGAGAGAACCTATAGGATAGGGAACTCACTGAGATTTGATGTATCTCACCCCACTATAGTTGCTTTATTTCAGGTGCAGGTTTGGTTACAAGTGGAGCGATGCTCGGATGTTTCAAGAGAAGCTTAGTTAAGCTTATTCCGCTGTGTATTCTTTTGTCGTATACAATTGAGGATATTGTATATTATTCTTAGTTTTATTATTTTGGCTAGTTTCCATGACTTGTGCCATGTAGTGTTTTTATGTTTTAGAAATGGACAAGTATGTGAACTATGCCATTAGGCGCTTTTGATGTGTCAGTACCAAATAAAGTGCTTGTATTGTATTATTCTAGATATATATTATACAGGGCATTACAGTTGGTATCAGAGCAGGTCGTATTCTCGACCTAGCCTTGAAACATCATAAGTAAATCTATTCCTGCCTCTTAAGTATGTCTTGCCATCATGAAACTTAATATCATACTATGTAGTGTTGGGTCTGATAAACCTAATACTATGTATGTGATAGGTAGAATCATGGTTGAGCGACCACGAGGACTCCGAGGTGTTGTCGGAACTTGTGCTGTGAGGGTTGGCTCAAGCCAAGAGTTAGTAGTAAGGAGTTTTGGTCAGCTCAGTTGAGATCTTGGTAGAAGTCGTGCATGGGTAGCATGGAAATGAAAGAGTAATGCATTGTTAAGCAATCCTTTGGAATGGATGGAGTCTGAAAGTTGAGGACCTCTACCGGACGATGGGTCAAGGTATCAAGGATTATGTAAAATTGCTAGTGGATCTGGATTGACCACTAGTAGGGATAAGGATTTCAAGTAATCTCATTCCGTGGAAAAGAAAAGTTGTTTTGTGGAATGTGTGATGTAAAGTCCAGAAATGAGATAAGTATTGGTTCCTCAGTTTTAAGGTCGCTATGGTATCTTGAATAGGCGAGAGTACCTTAAGGAATGTGTTCGGAACAATATCTTCCAATTGGTTTAAGATTGAGAGTTAAGGATGTTCGACTTCTATGGGAACCTAAAGTGGTAGAGAAGTGTGTGAGGGAACACCAGGATGTGTTTACATGCTTTAAGTGAAATAAAGTATGTGTCGGACAAAGAGTAAGAGAGGAATTGTGTATCTTCAGTTATGTAGAGAAATTAAGTTCTAGATATTACATCGGGATTTTCTATATTCGATGAGAGACCAATTTGGAATTTTGGAAATGTTAAATTACCCAAGGAACAGTATAAGGTATTGTGTTGAAAAAAATAATGAGCTTCATTAAGTAACAGAAAGTGTAGCGATACGAACCGGAATAAGTTGTATCAAGAAACAGAGTAAGAACCTTGGACTTAAGGAAATGTAAGTATGGTGGTTTTATATTTGGACCTAAGAGGATTACAATGGAGAGCGAAAGTAAGTACGATGTAGAAAATGGTATTAAAGGTATGTTAAGAGGAAGTGACAACGGAATGTATTTTGGACGAGTGTGCAATGGAGTTTTAAGGTGTTGATGAACCTGTAGTTAAGGAAGTGTAATCAAAGATGATTCACTCACGCGAACCCTAGTATTATAAGTTGAACTGAAGAAGTTACACTTTGGTATTAACAGCAAGCGTAGTAGTAGCACCGTGGTCACAAGTGTACGTGATGGATTCTTATTCTTGAGACAAGTGTGAAGAGACGTACTTTGTGGAACAGTGAGTATTGTATTTTAAGAAACAAGATTGTGGTAAAACAAGGAGAAGCAAATCAGGACTTATTACGGACTAAGTGTAAATCATGGAACGGTTTATACCGGAAGGGTTTAGTAAGTAGTTGTTGAGAGTTGTCGGTTGCAAATTTTCCATTAAGTAATTTGGTGTAAGTGGGATGTGTAATGGATAGTGAAGGGCAAGAAATCCCGGTTAATGTGTACGGAGTGAGAGAATAAGGTGGTATGCTTGATATGACATGTCCATCAATTTTGTGGTACCGTATGATGATTGTGTGTTGGATTTTGCTTATGGATGAATCAAGCATGAGTTGTGGCTAAAACCCTATAATGTCGTCATTTTGGCTTCCATCTAGCATAGTTGTTGAGCAAAAAAATGAACTATTCCGCTAAAGTTTTGCAGTGTGACCGCATCAAAATTTGGAACTTTTGCATGTCACTTGGTTGGAGTGTGTTGTCTGCATGCTTGGACTTTGTCGGTTTTACCTGAGTGGGTCATGGTTAGTGAATGTTATACAAGTTAAGGAGCCACGAGTTGTGAACGATAATTCAAGTAGGATGAATCGGATTAATGGTTTGAGTAGGAATGGCTTTGAATTAAGAAGAAACTGGTTTTTGATTCTGCAGCAGTGTTACCCGACTAACGCGAGGTGGTTAACCAATTAACACGTGCATGAAAGGTGTTACGTGGGAATTGGGAGAAGTTAACCGATTAAGCCCAAATGGTCAATCGATGAACGCATGGGTAAGCAATGGAATCTCTTGAAAACCATCATCTGTGTTTAGTTACCTTATGTTGCTCCGAGGGGAGAGTATTGCGTGAATGGAAAACGAGATGGTGAGTAAATGAAAGATGGGTTGCGTTTTGGAATCGTAACTTTTGGATGACAAGGGAATTGTCTTCGAGGAAGTAATCTTGTAAACGATGTTGAGACTGAGAGGGTCTTGGATGTTTCACCGTTGTGAGCCTTAAGGACGCAGTTAAAGAATACCCACGAAGTATTGATCTTGCAAGGAATATTTCAGTGTGTAATCATGGTATTAGTAAGGTATGAACGGTTAGTCAGAATTGGTAAGTGCTATCAGCCGTGGGTTCACGGTATTGGATTTAGACTCCGTGAGAGTGGTACCAGTTGTGTTTTACCAAGAGAGTGAAATTTGGAAGTTATCTTTCCAAGTACGAGTGAGAATTTGATGTTCCTAAGTTAAGCAAGTAACTTGGAATCGTTTAGGGAACATAACGATTGAGAAAAGCGGATTCAACTGAGAGGTGTGGTATGGACTTCGAAAGTGGGTATGTATGTGGATGGTGGTATGTGAGTGGGTGGGTAAAATGGAAACTCACAATCGTGCTTTGGATGGGTTAAGTTTTGATAAGTGGTGACTTGCATATGTTGAAGCTTCGTGATGGTGCTATGTAATATTAGTCGAGAACTCGTACCAACAACAAACCTTGAGCAAGTCGGAAACCTGTAAGAAGAATTAATGAGGAATGGGGTAACTAGAAACGAAAGTTGTTAATCTACTTTGGATGAATTATTCCAAGTTTGGAATGGATTGGGATTTGTATACGTTATGGTTGTAGCAGTGTAACTTCTGTGTCTTTATTGTCTGGAGAGTGTTGGACAGATGTTATAATGTTATGTGTTGGCAAAGAAAGTGTTCTACCATAAGCCGCCAGTAAGTTTCTGGTACCATTGGTTAGTAAGGATCCCATTGGATAAGTGTGTTCTCCATGGACCGTTAGCGACTTGGTAGTGCTTAAGAATTCGTGGTGTCCCGCTGCTAGAATTGGAGTTGAGCAGGGGAAGATGACAAATGAAATGGGCTCAGTCGGATTTATAAGAATCAGAGGAGAAATTGATTGTAAGATTGGAAATAAGAAGATTTTGTTCTAAGTGGGTTACCTTTTTGGTGTGATACGAAAGGAAGGAAATATTGGATTTAGGGAGTACCATGTACAGCGTCAGACCAGATGGAACTGGTAAAGAAGTCGTTTAAATAATAATGAAGTGGTTTTGGACGTTGAAAGTTATGGAAATATAAATCTTCGGGGATCGCAGGTAGTTTAGAAATCATTAAATTACATCGCGATGATGTGATGAATGTTTGTTATCCTAGACCAAGATAAGGTGTTGAGGTTTTGTTGTGTGACTCAGTGGAGGAATATGGAAGGGTACCTTCTTGTCGAAAGTAATATGCGACCAAGTGTTTTGTATAGAACAACAGATGAATTATGGGAAAAAGTTAAGTTCGAAGTTAACCCAATGTTGGAATAAGAGTATGACTAAGGAACCGAAGTTTGATAATTCGTGAAAATAAGGATTTTGGTCTGTGAAGTTTAGTTGGAATTGGAATACGTCAGGAAATTGAACGGAGGTAAAGTTAAGTGTGAATCTAAGACCAGGATACAAGTTGTGGTTATTGCCGAGTAAAGGAAATTCGGGGGCGAATTTCAATTTAAGGGGGGGAGAGTGTAATACCCCGTATTATCTAAATGCTTAATTGGACATCACATAAGTTCAGGTGAGTATCTATGTGCTCTATTTTTTGGTAAATTGGATTAAGGGAATATTCTAAGTATTTTAAGTATTATTAATTGAGATCAATAGAGCAACTGGTGAACTCTAAAGAGATCAATTATTTTATAAAAGATACGGATTTATATTTTTTAGTCCGAGAAAGTAATTTTATGGTAATTCTAATAATTGATCAATTGGGTTGAAACGACAAAATATCAATTGGAGGTATTTTACCCTGTTGGATTTATATTATATATTAATGATTATGTATATATATAAGAAAAGAAAGAAAGTTGAAAGAAAGAAAAATAGAAAGGAAGAAGGAAAAAGAGAAAGAAGAAGAACTTGGGAAGAAGAAGTTCATGGGCCATCAATTCATCAACTTCTTCAAACTCCTCTTCGATCATCAGGTGGGTTCTAGATAGAGACTTTAGTTGTAGAGTTTCATGAGTTTTAGAGATAGGTGGATATTTTGAGAAAACGATTTAATCTTGCTAAAATCATGAATCTAACTGATGAAATTCAATATAAACTGCGTAGCATACTTGTTAATTATGTGGGAACATATTTGGATTGACATATTGTGATTTGGAAGTGTTTAGATGAGAATTGGAGAGGTTTTGGGGTGAAATTCGTAACGGGAACAATGCAGGAAAAATTCTGGGTTTCGCTGCCCATACGCGTATGGGACAGGGCAATACGCGTATGGGGTAAGGCAATACGCGTATGGCAAGGAAGGATTATAGGCATTACGCGTATAGGAGTGGGCAATACGCGTATGGAGTGAGGCAATACGCGTATTGGTTTGTTAAGTGGAATTTTTAGGGAGTTTTGGTCTCTGCCCATACGCGTATCACTTTGGGCAATGCACGTATGGCTCAGGGCAATACCGTATGGCCAGTAAGAGTGCAGATTTGTGTTTTAGCGATACCATTTCCTTGTAATTTCCATAACTTGGGTTCCGTTTATCCGATGTGAGTATTCTTGGTATCGTTGTGAAGCTATGAACATCCTCTAGCTAATGGAAGTGAAAAATATATGTTTATTGCCCGATTAAATGAATCGGAGGAAACCCGAAAATGATGTTTTAGGTGATTGAGTCATTATGTGTGATTTTATTATACAAATGTGATATGCTTTTGTGTAACTTGTGATTGAATTATTATGTGTGATTCAAAATTTACAATTGTCATATGCTTTGCCTAATTGATGTTAAACTTGATTGAACGTATATGCGTGTTAAAATATGAATTAGGAAGAGTGAGGAAACTTTACCCCAAAACAAATGGTAGAGTAAGATTGTTATAATTCTAGGTTGTGAATAGAATTGTGAAACACTAGTATGGAACATGTGTGTAAACCTTCGTGGTTTGTGATAAGGCATTGTGGCCTTGTGATTGTCGAATACAATCACGTCGTGTGTATAATAATCATAACCGGTTTATCTTGCGGTGTAGTTTCATGAGACTCGAGCACCTCCTCTGAAACGTATGCACAATTACTTGGCAGGTTTGATTCCCGCGTATAGTACGAAGGGAGCCTACGGGTAAAGAGACTTGTGACGGTGTACGGGTCGTGTGAAGTGACGGATCATGGTGTACGGGCCGATGATCCTGAATCCATTTCGTATGCCAAGTAACTACAAGGATCCATGACTCGGGTCGTCTTCTAGACGTAGAAGCGGACGGGAAAAGGGGGTGCCTTGGTATGGTTATTGATTAGCGAAATTCTTGAGTTAACAGGCTCAAGACATATTTCGATTCGTAAGGAATCTTGAGTTAACAGGCTCAGGACGTAATTTCTTTCGTGTGATTTTGATGAGTTCACAGACTCATGACATGTTTCTATATAGTGTGAGATTGTGAGATCGTGTACTCAAGGTCATTTCCCTTCCCCTTGACTTGAGTTAGGATTGATAGAACCCTGTAAAGTCGAGAGAACCTATAGGATAGGGAACTCACTGAGATTTGATGTATCTCACCCCACTATAGTTGCTTTATTTCAGGTGCAGGTTTGATTACAAGTGGGGCGATGCTCAGATGTTTCAAGAGAAGCTTAGTTAAGCTTATTCCGCTGTGTATTCTTTTGTCGTATACAATTGAGGATATTGTATATTATTCTTAGTTTTATTATTTTGGCTAGTTTCCATGACTTGTGCCATGTAGTGTTTTTATGTTTTAGAAATGGACAAGTATGTGAACTATGCCATTAGGCGCTTTTGATGTGTCAGTACCAAATAAAGTGCTTGTATTGTATTATTCTAGATATATATTATACAGGGCATTACAAATCCAATTTAATGTGGTTGATTTTAATCAAATTTTAGATATTAAAAATTACAAATTATAATATGAGTCAATGTTCATTTTAGTCCCTCATAAAAATTAGAGAATCTAAATTAATCATCAAAAAAATTAGGCAAAATACCCTTTCTGGTCCTTTAACTTTATCTCGGGGTTCATTTTGGTCCCTTAACTTTAAAAAGTGTCATATTGGTCCCTTAACTCTTCAAAACGTTCCATATTAATCCTTTTCGTCTTATTAGCGACGGAAAAATTAAAAAAATAGTCGCTAAATTCGTCGCTAATAAGACAAAAAGGACTAATATAGAACGTTTTGAAGAGTTAAGGGACTAAAATGACGCTTTTTAAAATTAAGGGACTAAAATGAACTCCGAGATAAAGTTAAAGGACCAAAAAGAATATTTTGCCAAAAAATTAAAAACTATATGTAATTACTTACAAAATTTAAGCAAACTATATTAGTCTTTTTGTTAGTATTTTTTTCATAGCAGTTTTTTGTTTTTATTTTTAAACCATAACTAAACTGTCATTTATATTATTTACGTCACATGCATTTTTTAATAATTACATGGACAACCACGTTAGATTCTATTTTTTATGTTTTAGTATTTAAATATTAAATTGATTTTTATTTTCAAACAATTTAGATTTGAAAATAAAAAATGAAAAACTAAAATTTGTTCTTAGAAGGAATTAAACAAGGACCTTTAAGGCTTACCACTTGACCAATGTAAATTGGAGATAAATAATTTCATTATTTATAGTAATATTAAACAAATCTGAATTTAAAACAAAAAATACAAAATCCCCGAGGTCTTAAACCCAAAATCCGTTCAGATTAAATCGTAGTCACTTTATCACTAGAACAATCAATTTCAGTTGTTAATATTTTAATGATGAATTCTTAACTTAATAATTCAGCAAAAACATTTAATTGTTTACTTATTTTAAATAACACACAAATAAATATTTATTTATTTTAAATAATACACAATTTAAAAATAAAATTTTATTAATAAAATGTAAATTCTATATATAATTAATCAAACAGATATAAACAAGCCCATCTAAGATCCAGACATCAAAAAGGCTACATAAAACTAATAGACAAAAAAGATCTATCTATTGTGATCTATTAAGGTACTCAAAAACTTTCTTATGCGACTTAGCTCTAAGTATCACCACTTCTTTAACCTTGGCCCAATTCAATTATTCTTTTGCCCCATCTTGGAAGATGCACTTGTTTCTTGTAGTCCAAATGTGGTACATTGTATCAGCCAGGACACATCTAATTACCTTAGCCTTGGACCCCTTTCCTTTTGATGCTTTCACAAACCAATCTAAACTCATCTCACGCGGCAAATGAATCTGGAAGTACTGCATAATGTTCACCCAGAGTTGATGAGTAGTTGTACACTGGTATAGCAGGTGGCGACTGGTTTCTTGGCTTGTACAAAATATGCATTGCCCATCAGTGGGAACTCCAAATCTGTTTAGTCTATCTTTAGTCAAAAGACGATCCTAACATGCCATCCACAAGATAAATACTGCCCTTGGCCTGGCAATATTTTCAAAAATAAGATTGCTCCAAGTAACTTTTGGTTTATCTCCCCTCAAGAATTCATACATTCTCCTAGTTTTGTATGTTCCACTAGTCAAGGCATGTTGCTAAGGATCTGCCTGTGTAAGAAGATCTCTATTTTTGAACATTGCTTTTACTATCCAAGAGCTGGATTGAGGTGGTATGAAGTGTTTCACATCTTCCTTTTTAATGGAATAGGCATGGAGCCACTTAATACAAAGGACATTTTTTGTTCCAAACATTCCAAAGCATTTAATTGAATCAACTAAATATTTTAAAAAAATTAATTGATTATTTAATTTGAATTAATTAAATATTTTAAAAATTAATTAAATTACTATTAAATTAAATAAATATTATTTAATTTGAATTGATTTGGAATAAATAAATATTTATTGTTTGTTATTTAAAATATGATTTACAATTTATCAAATAACACACAAATAAATATTTACTTATTTTAAATTCAAAATTGTTTAATATTACTACAAATTATGAGAATCATCTATTACCAATTTTAATTAGCTTAGTGGTAAAGAGATAGGATGTGGCTTAAAGGTCCTTGGGTTCAATTCCTTCCAATAAAAAATATTGATTTTTTTTTCTATATTTTCAAATCTAAGTTGTTTAAATATACAAATAAATTTAGTATTTTTTTATTAAAACTAATGACTTTTTTGGTTCTTTTATTTTTCTTCTTAAGATTTTTTTTAACGAAGAAAAAAATATTTCTCTATTAATTAGAGTAATTTGAATACATTAATTTTTATTGAGTATAAAAGAATTTTTATCTATATAACCACAATATCGATTAAATAGCTTTTAAAATTAAATTTATTTTTAATTTTAATAGTTTTTAACTTTCATAAAAATTAAAAGATGAATATTTTATATAAACTAAAATTATATTTAACTAAGAATTTTATTTTAAATAAATTATTTATAATTATAAATTTCATTATCTAAATTGTTTTTTTTTTTATTTTGTAAATTTATTTTTTGTATTACTCTTGCTTAATAAAGAATTAAAAAAAGACATAAAATATTTTAGTTTGACCAACATAATAAGTGAGAGTTGACAACATAACTCACCATATAAAAAGAACTTCATATTCAATTTCTAAAATCTTTTGTTTTGAAGAATAATTTAACATTGATAAAAAAAATGCAAATTTCTATCTACCAACTTGAACCTTCGTTTCAGAGTAGATACCAAAAATTTAGTCGTAAAAATATCTTAGAAAGTCTCATAAAAATCAAATGTTTTAATTGTAGCTTTTTTTTTAATAAGCTAAATTTTTATATAAATAGGAGTACAAAGGGGTATTCCAACCCGTATACAACTATAGTCTGATCAAAATTCACCGGCTAAAAAAATCACTAGAAGTTAACCTAAGTGAAATAATTACAAAAATAAGAACTATTATAATTATTTCCTATCCACCACATTATGTTGGACCGGCACTGTTTTTAAAAAAAATTAGGGAAAGAAAAACATGTGCGTTGCACAAGTTTAATTGGAATATATTTTAATTGTGTGTAGATTGAATATAACTTTTTATAAATTAAAAAATAATTTTGATAAGTATTAATGTGAAAGTTTGCTTTATTATTTGTTTGTGAAGAAAAATAAATAAAAATTGTCTTTTGAAATATATATATATATATATATATATATATATATATATATATATATATATATATATATATATATATATATATATATATATATATATATATATATATATATATATATATATAAGTTTTTTAGGATTAAATATATTTTGGTTTCTATCTTCTAGAACTTTGCATGTTGTTAAAATAAAAGAATAAGATATATATATATATATATATATATATATATATATATATTCTAAGTCACATGAAAACAAAAATCTATCAAACTCAAATAAAAATCTTCACAAAACAACCAATAAACAAGCATATAAACATTCTATTTTCTCTTTTTTCTATCAAATTTTCATTAAAGATTCTTAAATAGTGAGGCTCATATATTAATATACGTATGTACAGGGGTTTTAAATTGTAATAATTTAAAGAATAATATTTTTTATTTATTTTTTATGGATATCAATAAAGTATCTTAATTATTTATTTTCTCATTAATTAATTAATATATCATATATCTTATTCAAACTTAATTTATTAATATGTTTTATAATTGAATATTTAAAATGGATTGTACAATTTTGCTACCATATACATGTGTTCTTATATAATATTAATCTTTTAAAAATTTTAATATTATATTTTTATTAATTTGTGGGGACATCTTAATTTAAAAATTCAGGTGTATATTATATATTATAATGAAAATATTTCAAGGTTTCTATTTTATACATTTATATTTTAATTGTTATGTTCTTCGTTTTTATTGTTAAATTTAATGTAATTTATTTACTAATTATTAAATTTTTATAAGATTAGAAAAATTATTTTTAAATAAGAGAAAAAAGATTGATAAGTTAACTTAATCTTAAACAAAAATTCTCATAAAATCCACAATTTTTTGTTGAAATTCTGAATGTTGTAATTTTTTTATTAGGGATATTTTTTAATATTAGAACAAGGCCTCTAAATTACTTGAAACGACCCTGGAGACCCCCCATATTGCACACAATATAAGAAAGTAAGGCATGAATGTAAGGAGAAAAAGAAACAACAACAGAAAGATCAACATAACCAAGTGTGGGTAGAAAAGAAACAAGACCACAAATATAGAGATCAAGAAGAAAAAGATACTACTCATGCGAAACATACACCAAATAACGAGATCACAACAACTAAATAAGCAAGAGTAGGGGAACAACCAGGATACAATGATGGGGTCTTCCAAAGGCAAAAAGACAATGCAAGTAGATAATACCATTTTGGGATGCAGGAATGATTTTGAAGTGCTAGGATTTACAGAGAGCTCAGGAAGCAGTAATGAACCAGGATGATTGGTTGGAATGTAAGAGGTTTAAACAAAAGGTCTATACATATTGAGATTATAGCACATATAAAGAAACCCAGTGTGTCTTAGCCTACCTTGCTAGAAACTAGAGTTAAAAGTAGTAATGCTAGTTCAATAAGAAAGAGATTTGGAGAGGAATGGGATTGGATGGATAAATATACAAAACACCACAATGGAAGAATTTTGATCATGTGGAAAAGACAATCTATCCCACTTATGAAACAAAAGGTAATATCATAAACTACCTAAATGTGATTTATGCTCATAATCAATTGCAAAACAGATGGAAGTTGTGGACATATATTAAGAATCGGGCTAGGGAAATTAATGGACCGTGGATCATAATGGGAGACTTCAACAATGTTTACAAAGTAGGGGAAAAAATATGAGGAAATCCAGTCCAAGAAGCAGAATTTGCAGACTTAGAAGAAATGATGGAAGAGATAAGGTTATATGAACATGAATCTAGAGGCAATTATTTCACTTGGTCAAACAAGCATACAAAGGGTACCATATATTCCAGGATTGACAGAGTCCTCTGCAACAAATAATGGCATGTCCAATTCCCATAGTGCGGGGTAGAAATTCTAAACACAAATATCTGATCATGCCCCTATAAGAGTGAAAAAAATGGGCCATAATATAGAGAATAACAAGTACAAACCACATTTCAATTTTGTGAATTGAATTGTGGAAAAGCAAGAATATATGTGCATTTTTGCAAATATCTGGAATAGGGAGTTACCACGAAAACCAATGTATGTGGTCTGGAAGAAAATTTAAAGACTGCAGCCCCTTATGAAGAATTTGATCAAACAAACTACTGAGGAGTGCAGAAAATTCAAGAGAATTGGATCCTTCTGGCCCAAGCAGAACAGGATCTGACACATGACTTGTTTAACCAAGAGTGCATTGAAAAGATTAAGTATCTATTAGAGGAGATAATCAAAGCTACAAAGTTATAGGAAAAGATCCTGATACAAAAAGAAAAGATCAACTGGTTGCAAGCTGGTGATGGAAATAATGCTTATTTCCATGCCACTTTAAAAGGCAAGAAGAAGAAAAATGTAATATACAAATTGGAGGTTAAAAATGGGCAACCAATTACATATCCAAAAGAGTTTGAAGAAATCTTAAAGTTATATGGAGACTTAGTTGGCAAGAATTCTCAAAGGAGACTGCAGGTGGATATTGAGGCTCTTAGACATGGACCCCAACTAAAGGATTTGCATAAATGAATGATGGAGCAATTAGTCACTAACAGAGAAATCTGGGAAGCCCTAAAAGGGATTGGTGACATGAAGGCCCCAGGTATTGATGGTTATAATGCAAAGTTTTTAAAAACTACTTGGTGTGTGATTAAATCTGATATTAGGAAAGTTATTCATGAGTTCTTTGATAGAGATAAAATGTACTTAGCTGTTAATTAAGCCCTAGTCACCTTAATACCTAAAGCTTCTAGTGCAACAACAGTGAAGGACATGAGATCTATTTCCTGCTGCACAACTCTATACAAAATCATATCAAAAATCCTGACTACTAGATTGAGTACACTTATTAATGAAGTTATAGATGAGAGCTAATCAACTTTCTTTCTTGAAAAAGTTATCCATGACAAAAATATCATGGCTCAGGAGCTGCTTAGAGGGTATAATAAAAAAAGCATACCTTAGATGTGTCATCCAAATGGACCTGCAAAAAGCTTATGATACATTGGAATGGCCTACCCTGGAAGAAATCATGAGAGAGATGAACTTTCCTCCAAAATGTATCAATTGGCACTACCAATAATTTGTCATTTACCAACGGCAAAATTCAGTTGGTAAAGGTCTAAAAACCATTGGTAAAAGTAAAAAAAAAACATATACAAACGGACATTTACTTCCGTCAACTATAATTCCCTATACCAACGGCATTTTATTGTCACAATATGTTATACCAACGTCAATTTCAAGTCTATAGCAACGACTAATTACACTATTTAATAACTTTACACATCGCGTATTTCTGTTGGTATAGGACAAAATTAGCTGTCGGTATGTCTTTTTTTATACAAATATTTCTTTCATATAATTAATATTTTTTAATAATCAAATTTGGCAATACTTTCTATATGCAGCACACAAAATTTAAATCTAACATCAAAGAAAATTTCAAAGTATATTGTCAAAATAGAAAAGTCTTACAAACATATCAAATTAATAAAGTAATGTCAATTATATAATAACAACCACCAAAATAAATACTACGGCAAAAAAAACACAAAAATATATCTATGATAAAAACAGTTTTTAATCTTCTTCTCTTTCATCTTCATCGATGCATAAGCTTCGAGAAACAAATCAATTAATTTAATCTGCAAGTGTAAGCTAAATGTAGCATCATACAAAATAAATAGAAAAATATTGATGATTAAATAAAGGAAAACTTTTTCCAATTTACTCAAATTATCCAAAAGACCTATTTTTAGCAGCAAATACTTCTTATAGTAATAAAAGCATAATCTTCTTCAAACATAAACTAGATTACTATCATTATTGCATTACAATCCATGCAATCACGGTTTTGTCTTGGTTTGAGCAATTTAATGTAGTTGAACCAAACTCAAAGGGCTCGACGGTTTAATCTCTGATTCGGTTTTTAAAATATTGACTAAAAGATTGAAGAAAAAATGGAAGAAAAAAAATAAATTGAAAATAAAACTAGTTTTCTTTTACCTTCAAAGAGGAACTTACATTTGTGTTTCTCTTTAAACCTTTGGTCAATAGCTAATTGCACACTCTCCCTCTTATTTCAAGATGCCAGCAGGTTTCTCTCTTTCCATATTTGCGTCAAGCGCACACACATACACTTAAGTGTCCCACCAAGAATTAGGACATTAAAATCAAGTCTGACTTCTTTCTTAAATTAAATTTCTGTTGAGTTGTAATTCCTTGTGTCGAAGCAGTGTAGTTCGACAGAAACAAGGAGCAGACGAATTGTGATAATGTGTGTGTCAAGTTGTAATAGTGTGCCGAAGTGTCGAAGGAGGTTCCTTCACACAGGATTTCGACTTAGGCCTATTTTAGTATTGTTAACTATTTTGGACTTTTATAGTTTTGGGTCTTGCCTTGGGGTACAAGCAAACCTAAATCTATAAATAGGGAGAAACCCTTATTTTTGTAAATAGAAGTAGAACAGACTCAGATTTGAGAACTTGTATTCACAGTTTGCAGTTGCAAGTGAAATAACAGAATTTCCACAGTTTGTGGGCAGAGAGTTCTCTGCAGAAATTGTTCATCTTCTCCTCCATCGATTTTTCTCTTTCTTCTTTTTCTGTTCTTTCTCAATCTTTTTCATTGTCATTGCGTGTTTGTGAACAATCTTGAGATCAAGATTGAATAGGAATCCCAAAAGGTTTTTGGTTAATTCCAACATCTGGTATCTAGAGCTCCGGTTGCGATTCAAGGAAGGAAAATCGTGATGGCGGTGAACTATCTGAATGGGCACTTTACGGCGAGCCTTCTGATTCTCAAGAAAGATAATTATGAGAATTGGTGCAAGCAGATCAAGGTGGTTTTTTGTTATCAAGATCTTTGGGATCTTGTGAAGGAATGAGTAACACCACTTACAGAGAATGCGATGGATCAAGAAAAGGCTGCACACAAAGAATTGAAGAAGAAAGATTATAAAGCTCTCTTTATAATCCATCAGTGCGTCGAACCAGATAACTTTGAAAAGGTTAGTGATGTGGAGTCAGCGAAGGAAGCGTGGGAGATTCTTGAAAAGTCGTTTGGAGGCGCAGAGAATGTGAAAGAGGTGAGGTTACAAACTCACAAGAGAACCTATGAGTTGCTTCAGATGGAAGACAATGAAAGTATAACAGATTTCTTCACCAGAGTTACAAAGCTAGTGAATCAAATCAAGGTATGTGGAGAGGTGTTGACATCAAGATTAGTTGTTGCAAAGATCTTGACATGGTAGTAGCCATAGAAGAGTCGAAAGACTTGTCAGTATTGACGAAGGAAGAGCTTCAAAGGATGCTTGAGTCTCATGAACAAAGGATGGCTGAAAGAGCTACAGGAAAGTCGAAGAGCGATATGGCTTTGCAGGCGCAGTCAAAAAAGGAAAGAAAAGACAAATGAAGCGGGAATGGCAACAAAGGTAGAGGAGGAAACTGGTCGAATAAGAGAAAACCCTAGAACTAAGGCAACCAAAAAGGTGGTGCTGCAGGTAGAGGAAGAGGTGGTGGTTGAAAATCTGACAAGAGTCACATTTAATGTTTCAATTGTCAGAAGTATGGCCACTATTTTAGTGACTGTCCAGAAAAGAAGAAAAATCAAGAAACTGATGCAAAGCTGGCGAAACATAAAGAAGAAGAGACGTTGCTGATGGTCACAACAAGAGATGAAGAAATATTCCAAGATCAGTGGTACTTGGACTCAGGATGCTCATCACACATGACTGGAAGGAAAGACTGGTTAGTTAACATGAATCCCTCGTCGAAGAACACGGTGAAGTTCGCAAATGACAACACTCTAGCAGCTGAAGGTGTTGGTGATGTTCTGATTATGAGGAAAGATGGCAAGAGGTCAACAATTTCCAATGTGTTGTACATACCAGGCATGAAGAGTAATTTGCTCAGTATAGGGCAGCTGGTCAAAAAGAACTACAAGGTAGTTGTCGAAGACAAGATGATGAGAGTCCTCTACGCAGGTGGTAGGTTGATCTTGAATGCTCCAATGTCTCAGAATAGGACCTTCAAGATTGAACTCAAGGTGATGGAGCACAAGTGCCTAGCAACTGCAGCCAGCAGAGATGAGTGGTTATGGAATTTTCGACTAGGCCATCTCAACTTCAATGACATCAGAGAGCTAAAGAGAAGAAATATGGTTTCAGGATTACCAGAAATCGACATTCCAAGTGAAGTCTGTGAAGAGTGTGTTCAGTCGAAACAACACAAGAATAGCTTCAGCAAGGATGCAGGAAGGAAGTCGAAGGCAATTCTGGAAGTCATATACTCTGATGTATGTGGTCCAATCTAGGTGGATTCAATTGGTGGCAATAGATACTTTGTCACGTTTATAGACGATTATAGTGGAAAGTTGTGGATGTACCTCATCAAGAAGAAAAGTGATGTGATCAAGGTATTTGCCATATTCAAATCCATGGTCGAAAGACAGAGTGGTCGAAAGTTGAAAGTTCTGAGGACTGATGGTGGTGGAGAGTATGTTTCGAAGGAGTTCGATGCATTATGTGAAAAGGAAGGGATTGTGCATGAGGTGGTGCCACCTTACACTCCACAGCAAAATGGCATTGTGTTGAAGCGGTAATACAGCAGCAAGCAAAAACATTTAAATAACCCAGTTTTGTCGTATCCACAGGGATCAGTGCGAGGGAAAGAATGCCATTCGACGGTATCTACATTTCTAAGCTCATGGTTCAAAAGTACTGGTTTAAAAGAGAACCAAAAGCAAATGCGGAAAATGTAAAGACTGAAAATATAAAGTAAAGACTGAATTATAAACGGAGCCTTGTTGGATTGGATCTCATCAATTGATAACACATGTATTCTTCTTACCAATTTCATACATAAATCAAACATTTGCAAAATATAATCATGTATCACTCACGACATACATATCCTCTCGGTCCCCGCATATTATGAGTGATTTTATACCGATCAATAATTACTCTCGCACATCACCAATCAATACAAAGCATTTAAAGCCTACATGAATGTTAAGCCTTTATCCATTTCTGGCATCAAAACAACGAGTAATTCATATACAAAGACAATGATCAAACGACATACACACGCTTAACCCTTTTTTTACATGCATTCAACTAATTTTCCAAATGAATGTGAATGTTGGATTTCATCATTATTCTCACGCACCCTCGTGATACCATTTGTCAAGCGATAGCGCGGTCTCTTATTGCATTAATTATTAGAAGCTATTCAAACTAATAGTCAACACAGTGCTAAAAAGCTTAGATGCAAATGAATATCAAATCACAAAACATTGTCAAAAGCTTGCTCAATGATAAATGAACATCTAAGATTGTAGATTTGAAATAGGTTTTGTCAAGACCAACAAATAAACAACCATAGACAACCAAAAATAGAGAATCCAAACTAGTTCACAAACATAGATTAGATGAAATACAATAGGTATCAAAAGATTACATCAAAATCCAACAAGAGATTGAAGCTCTTACCTTCTCCGCCTTGGGATTTGAGTTTCTATGCTGAAAAATATCTCTCTAATAATATCTAACTTGTAAAAACTAAAACTTATTATCAAAGGTGTGAAAAATTCTATTTATACTCATTCAGGAATTTCACAGCTCGCAAAGCGAACCTTTCATTCGCACAGCGAATGGAAAAAAAAAAGCACCTGAGTTGCCTCTGAATAGTTAAACTGCCACAGAATTATTTCATAACTTCGCAATGCGAAAGATAGTCCGCAAAGCGAACACTCGCTTTCAAGTTCTCAAAGCGAACTTTAGCTCATTTTTCCTCTGCCATAATTCTGGGACCATTCGCTAGGACCTTGCTAGCCTTCGCAAAGCGAACCTTCGCTAGCCAATTCGCAAAGCAAACTTCTTGAAGTTTTCCCCTGTTCTTTGACAGCTTACACCACTTTCTTGTGTTTTACAACTTTGATCATTTATGCCTTTTACTGCACAATAACACACACATTACAAGCACCAAAGGTATATTCTCAAGGTTAGAAGAACAACAACAATCATTAGTAAAACTAATGAAAACATCAGAAAAGAGAAGAAAAAGTGCAAAGAAAGATATGTCATTTTTAAGTAAAATATTTACCTAACAACTCTCCCCAACTAGACTTTTGCTTGTCCTCAAGCAACGTATTCCTCTCATGAAAACAAGAGGATTTGCTCAAGCTTATAATTCAATCAAGAATAGATGGAAATGCCCACAAGCAACGTTCAACACTCAATAGAACCGAACAATGACAAAGAATAAGTTCTTAAACAAATATCATGGAATGGTTCAAATGACAACTAAATTTTCGTACTTGAATCACTCTAACACTCCTCTTTAGAAAAAGAATGAAGAAATTGACGCGTTTGCAACTGCGGGGAAATTTCACTCACCTGACAAACAATGCTAATAGCAATCCAATTCATACAACATCTATCAAAAAATGAAAATATGGAAGCAAAAAGATCACTAAGGGCTTCAAAGGTTGTAACTTGGTCGGGTTCACAACAAAGGGACATTTCTAAAGGCCATTGAATCGAAATTGCCGATGCAAAAAGAAACATTCATTATACATGGTATTTACACATCACAACTTCATTCACCATTTACATTCCTTTATCACCAACCTTCTCAAACTTCCTTATGCACAATTAATTCATTCTCTATTTTTCTTATTCAAACAAGCATTCTTTTTCTTTTGTTTTTCACATTCATATTCACACTTTTTCTTTTCATACTTGCTTGAAATTTTTCAAAAGTTTATAGCAACCTACCATTCTTCTTTTCCATTCTCCCCAACTTAAATTCAACCAAACCTTAAGTGAATGCTCCTTGCTTTTTAAGGTAAGGAAATCAAATTAAAACAATGTTCAAAGGTTCAAGAAGAAATTTTCAGAACCTCACCAAATTCAATGATGAACCAAACTTTCAAATTATGTACATAAACCAAGTTCATCACTAAAATGAGATCTAAACTGTTTAGGCTCAAAGGGGTTAACAAATACTCACTACTCACGGGTAAGGTACTTTTGGATACGGTTGTGCTCAATATAAACAAATGCCTTGATCATTTCTAATGCTTCCACAAAATCACAATAATCAAAAGATAAAGCATGAATCAAACTAATTAAACAAGGTTATCAGTCATCCTAGCATATAGTAAACAATGGAGGTTTCTCACAATTTGTGGCTTTTGGACCTAAGTGAAATAAGCATTCAAACAAGTTGCAAAATGAAACAAAAATACACACTTGTACAAATCACAAAATTCTTAAATCATTCTAACATTCTATGAAGTAGTACAATTTACCTCGCAAACATTCAAATCTCACCATCCAGACTCGGTCGAAGCTTCATTGAATACTTTTATACAAATAGCAACCAATCTAGAAGGAGTTCTCATCATTCCTGATCACACTAGAGAAAACATAAAAGAAAACAAATACATATAATATAAACAAATGTACAAAGCTCAAAAATATAGAAACTATCGCAATGCGACTCAATATCTAAACACTGATCCCCGGCAATGGCGCCATTTTGTTGAAGCGGTAATACAACAACAAGCAAAAACATTTAAGTAACCCAGTTTTGTCGTATCCACAGGGATCAGTGCGAGGGAAAGAATGTCGTTCGACGGTATCTACATTTCTAAGCTCATGGTTCAAAATTTATGGTTTAAAAGAGAACCAAAAGCAAATGCGGAAAATGTAAAGACTGAAAATATAAAGTAAAGACTGAATTATAAACGGAGCCTTGTTGGATTGGATCTCATCAATTGATAAAACATGTATTCTTCTGACCAATTTCATACATAAATCAAACATTTGCATAATATCATCATGTATCACTCACGACATACATATCCTCTTGGTCCCCGCATATTATGAGTGATTTTATACCGATTAATAATTGCTCTTGCACGTCACCAATCAATACAAAGCATTTAAAGCCTACATGAATGTTAAGCCTTTATCCATTTCTGGCATCAAAACCCTACAAATATTACTATAACATCAATATAAAAAAAAACGAGTAATTCATATACAAAGCCAATGATCAAACTACATACACACGCTTAACCCTTTTTTTACATGCATTCAATTAATTTTCCAAATGAATGTAAATGTTGATTTTCATCACTATTCTCACGCACCCTCACGATACCGTTTGTCAAGCGATAGCGCGGTCTCTTATTGCATTAATTATTAGAAGTTATTCAAACTAACAATCAACACAATGCTAAAAAGCTGAGATGCAAATGAATATCAAATCACAATACATTGTCAAAAGCTTGCTCAATGTTAGATGAACATTTAAGATTGAGGATTTGAAATAGGTTTTGTCAAGACCAACGAATAAACAACCAAAGACAACCAAAAAAAGAGAATCCAAATTAGTTCACAAACATAGATTAGATGAAATACAATAGGTATTAATAGATTACATCCATATCCAACAAGAGATTGAAGCTCTTACCATCTCCCCCTTGGGATTTGAGTTTTTATGCTGAAAAATATCTCTCTAATAATATCTAACTTGTAAAAACTAAAATTTATTCTCAAAAGTGTGAAAAATTCTATTTATACACATTCAGGAATTTCACAGTTCGCAAAGCGAACCTTTCATTCGCATAACGAATGGCAAAAATAGGTAGCTGAGGTGCCTCTGAATAGTTAAACCGCCACAGAATTATTTCATAACTTCGCAATGCGATGGATAGTAAGCAAAGCGAACACTCGCTTTCAAGTTTGCAAAGCGAACTTTAGCTCCTTTTTCCTCTGCCATAATTCAGGGACCATTCGTTGGGACCTCGCTAGCCTTCGCAAAGCGAACCTTCGCTAGCTAATTCGTAAAACAAACTTCTTGAAGTTTCCCCCTGTTCTTTGACAGCTTGCACCACTGTCTTGTGTCTTATAATTTTGATCATTTATTCCTTTTACTGCACAATAACACACACATTACAAGCACCAAAGGTATATTCTCAAGGTTAGAAGAACAACAACAATCATTAGTTAAACTAATGAAAACATGAGAAAAGAGAAGAAAAAGTGCAAAGAAAGATATGTCATTTTTAAGTAAAATTTGCACCTAACAACTCTCCCCAACTAGATTTTTTCTTGTCCTCAAGCAAAGTATGCCCGTCATGAAAACAAGAGGATTTGCTCAAGCTTATGATTCAACCAAGAATAGATGAAAATGCACACAAGCAACGTTCACCACTCAATAGAACCGAACAATGACAAAGAATTAAGTTCTTAAACAAATATCATGGAATGGTTCAAATGACAACTAAATTTTCGTACTTGAATCACTCTAACACTCCTCTTCAGAATAAGAATGAAGAAATTGACGCGTTTGCAACCGCGGGGAAATTTCACTCACCTGAAAAACAATGCTAATAGCAATCCAATTCATACAACATATATCAAAAAATGAAAATATGGAATCAAAAAGATCACTAAGGGCTTCAAAGGTTGTAACTTGGTCGGGTTCACAACAAAGGGACATTTCTAAAGGCCATTGAATCGAAATTGCCGATGCAAAAAGAAACATTCATTATACATGGTATTTACACATCACAACTTCATTCACCATTTTCATTCCTTTATCACCAACCTTCTCAAACTTCCTTATGCACAATTATTTCATTCTCTATTTTTCTTATTCAAACAAGCATTCTTTTTCTTTTGTTTTTCACATTCATATTCACACTTTTTCTTTTCATACTTGCTTGAAATTTTTCAAAAGTTTATAGTAACCTACCATTCTTCTTTTCCATTCTCCCCAACTTAAATTCAACCAAACCTTAAGTGAATGCTCCTTGCTTTTTAAGGTAAGGAAATCAAATTAAAACAATGTTCAAAGGTTCAAGAAGAAATTTTCAGAACCTCACAAAATTCAATGATGAACCAAACTTTCAAAATATGTACATAAACCAAGTTCATCACTAAAATGAAATCTAAACTGTTTAGGCTCAAAGGGGTTAACAAATACTCTTTACTCACGGGTAAGGTATTTTTGGATACGGTTGTGCTCAATATAAACAAATGTCTTGATCATTTCTAATGCTTCCACAAAATCACAATAATCAAAAGATAAAGCATGAATCAAACGAATTAAACAAAGTTATCAGTCATCCTAGCATATAGTAAACAATGGAGGTTTCTCACAATTTGTGGCTTTTGGACCTAAGTGAAACAAGCATTCAAACAAGTTTCAAAATGAAACAAAAATACACATTTGTACAAAGCACAAAATTCTTAAATCATTCTAACATTCTATAAAGTAGTACAATTTACCTCGCAAACATTCAAATCTCACCATCCATACTCGGTCGAAGCTTCATTGAATACTTTTATACAAATAGCAACCAATCTAGAAGGAGTTCTCATCATTCCTGATCACACTAGAGAAAACATAAAAGAAAACAAATACATATAATATAAACAAATGTACAAAGCTCAAAAATATAGAAACTATTGCTATACGACTCAATATCTAAACACTGATCCCCGGCAACGGCGCCATTTTGTTGAAGCGGTAATACAACAACAAGAAAAAACATTTAAGTAACCCAGTTTTGTCATATCCACAGGCATCAGTGCGAGGGAAAGAATGTCGTTCGATGGTATCTACATTTCTAAGCTCATGGTTCAAATTTCTGGTTTAAAAGAGAACCAAAAGCAAATGCGGAAAATATAAAGACTGAAAATATAAAGTAAAGACTAAATTATAAACGGAGCCTTGTTGGATTGGATCTCATCAATTGATAAAACATGTATTCTTATGACCAATTTCATACATAAATCAAACATTTGCATAATATCATCATGTATCACTCACGACATACATATCCTCTCGGTCCCCGCATATTATGAGTAATTTTATACCAATCAATAATTGCTCTTGCACGTCACCAATCAATACAAAGCATTTAAAGCCTACATGAATGTTAAGCCTTTATCCATTTCTGGAATCAAAACCCAACAGATATTACTATAACATCAATATCTAACCAACGAGTAATTCATATACAAAGCCAATGATCAAACTACATACACACGCTTAACCCTTTTTTTACATGCATTCAACTAATTTTCCAAATGAATGTGAATGTCGGTTTTCATCACTATTCTCACGCACCCTCACGATACCGTTTGTCAAGCGATAGCGCGGTCTCTTATTGCATTAATTATTAGAAGTTATTCAAACTAACAATCAACACAATGCTAAAAAGCTGAGATGCAAATGAATTTCAAATCACAAAACATTGTCAAAAGCTTGCTCAATGTTAAATGAACATCTAAGATTGAAGCTTTGAAATAGGTTTTGTCAATACCAACAAATAAACAACCAAAGACAACCAAAAATAGAGAATCCAAACTAGTTCACAAACATAGATTAGATGAAATACAATAGGTATCAAAATATTAATATCTAACTTGTAAAAACTAAAACTTATTATCAAAGGTGTGAAAAATTCTATTTATACTCATTCAGGAATTTCACAGCTCGCAAAGCGAACCTTTCATTCGCACAGCGAATGGAAAAAAAAAGCACCTGAGGTGCCTCTGAATAGTTAAACCGCCACAGAATTATATCATAACTTCGCAATGCGATAGATAGTCCGCAAAGCGAACACTCGCTTTCAAGTTCTCAAAGCGAACTTTAACTCATTTTTCCTATGCCATAATTCTGGGACCATTCGCTAGGACCTCGCTAGCCTTCGCAAAGCGAACCTTCGCTAGCCAATTCGCAAAGCAAACTTCTTGAAGTTTTCCCCTGTTCTTTTATAGCTTGCACCACTTTCTTGTGTCTTACAACTTTGATCATTTATGCCTTTTACTGCACAATAACACACATATTACAAGCACCAAAGGTATATTCTCAAGGTTAGAAGAACAACAACAATCATTAGTAAAACTAATGAAAACATGAGAAAAGAGAAGAAAAAGTGCAAAGAAAGATATGTCATTTTTAAGTAAAATCTGTACCTAACAACTCTCCCCAACTAGACTTTTGCTTGTCCTCAAGCAAAGTATTCCTCTCATGAAAACAAGAGGATTTGCTCAAGCTTATAATTCAATCAAGAATAGATGAAAATGCACACAAGCAACGTTCAACACTCAATAGAACCGAACAATGACAAAGAATTAAGTTCTTAAACAAATATCATGGAATGGTTCAAATGACAACTAAATTTTCGTACTTGAATCACTCTAACACTCCTCTTCAGAATAAGAATGAAGAAATTGACGCGTTTGCAACTGCGGGGAAATTTCACTCACCTGACAAACAATGCTAATAGCAATCCAATTCATACAACATCTATCAAAAAATGAAAATATGGAAGCAAAAAGATCACTAAGGGCTTCAAAGGTTGTAACTTGGTCGGGTTCACAACAAAGGGACATTTCTAAAGGCCATTGAATCGAAATTGCCGATGCAAAAAGAAACATTCATTATACATGGTATTTACACATCACAACTTCATTCACCATTTACATTCTTTTATCACCAACCTCTCAAACATCCTTATGCACAATTATTTCATTCTCTATTTTTCTTATTCAAACAAGCATTCTTTTTCTTTTGTTGTTCACATTCATATTCACACTTTTTCTTTTCATACTTGCTTGAAATTTTTCAAAAGTTTATAGCAACCTACCATTCTTCTTTTCCATTCTCCCCAACTTAAATTCAACCAAACCTTAAGTGAATGCTCCTTGCTTTTTAAGGTAAGGAAATCAAATTAAAACAATGTTCAAAGGTTCAAGAAGAAATTTTCAGAACCTCACCAAATTCAATGATGAACCAAACTTTCAAATTATGTACATAAACCAAGTTCATAACTAAAATGAGATCTAAACTGTTTAGGCTCAAAGGGGTTAACAAATACTCACTACTCACGGGTAAGGTACTTTTGGATACGGTTGTGCTCAATATAAACAAATGCCTTGATCATTTCTAATGCTTCCACAAAATCACAATAATCAAAAGATAAAGCATGAATCAAACGAATTAAACAAGGTTATCAGTCATCCTAGCATATAGTAAACAATGGAGGTTTCTCACAATTCGTGGCTTTTGGACCTAAGTGAAACAAGCATTCAAACAAGTTGCAAAATGAAACAAAAATACACATTTGTACAAATCACAAAATTCTTAAATCATTCTAACATTCTATGAAGTAGTACAATTTACTTCGCAAACATTCAAATCTCACCATCCAGACTCGGTCGAAGCTTCATTGAATACTTTTATACAAATAGCAACTAATCTAGAAGGAGTTCTCATCATTCCTGATCACACTAGAGAAAACATAAAAGAAAACAAATACATATAATATAAACAAATGTACAAATCTCAAAAATATAGAAACTATCGCAATGGGACTCAATATCTAAACATTGATCCCCGACAATGGCGCCATTTTGTTGAAGCGGTAATACAACAACAAGCAAAAACCTTTAAGTAACCCAGTTTTGTCGTATCCACAGGGATCAGTGCGAGGGAAAGAATGTCGTTCGACGGTATCTACATTTCTAAGCTCATGGTTCAAAATTTCTGGTTTAAAAGAGAACCAAAAGCAAATGCGGAAAATGTAAAGACTGAAAATATAAAGTAAAGACTGAATTATAAACGGAGCCTTGTTGGATTGGATCTCATCAATTGATAAAACATGTATTCTTCTGACCAATTTCGTACATAAATCAAACATTTGCATAATATCATCATGTATCACTCACGACATACATATCCTCTTGGTCCCCGCATATTATGAGTGATTTTATACCGATCAATAATTGCTCTTGCACGTCACCAATCAATACAAAGCATTTAAAGCCTACATGAATGTTAAGCCTTTATCCATTTCTGGCATCAAAACCCTACAAATATTACTATAACATCAATATCAAAAAAAACGAGTAATTCATATACAAAGCCAATGATCAAACTACATACACACGCTTAACCCTTTTTTTACATGCATTCAACTAATTTTCCAAATGAATGTGAATGTCAGTTTTCATCACTATTCTCACGCACCCTCACGATACCGTTTGTCAAGCGATAGCGCGGTCTCTTATTGCATTAATTATTAGAAGTTATTCAAACTAACAATCAACACAATGCTAAAAAGCTGAGATGCAAATGAATATCAAATCACAAAACATTGTCAAAAGCTTGCTCAATGTTAAATGAACATCTAAGATTGAAGATTTGAAATAGGTTTTGTCAATACCAACAAATAAACAACCAAAGACAACCAAAAATAGAGAATCCAAACTAGTTCACAAACATAGATTAGATGAAATACAATAGGTATTAATAGATTACATCCATATCCAACAAGAGATTGAAGCTCTTACCATCTCCCCCTTGGGATTTGAGTTTTTATGCTAAAAAATATCTCTCTAATAATATCTAACTTGTAAAAACTAAAATTTATTCTCAAAAGTGTGAAAAATTCTATTTATACACATTCAGGAATTTCACAGTTCGCAAAGCGAACCTTTCATTCGCACAACGAATGGCAAAAATAGGCACCTGAGGTGCCTTTGAATAGTTAATCCGCCACAGAATTATTTCATAACTTCGCAATGTGATGGATAGTAAGCAAAGCGAACACTCGCTTTCAAGTTTGCAAAGCGAACTTTGGCTCCTTTTTCCTCTGCCATAATTCAGGGACCATTCGTTGGGACCTCGCTAGCCTTTGTAAAGCGAACCTTCGCTAGCTAATTCGTAAAACAAACTTCTTGAAGTTTCCCCATGTTCTTTGACAGCTTGCACCACTTTCTTGTGTCTTACAACTTTGATCATTTATTCCATTTACTGCACAATAACACACACATTACAAGCACCAAAGGTATATTCTCAAGGTTAGAAGAACAACAACAATCATTAGTTAAACTAATGAAAACATGAGAAAAGAGAAGAAAAAGTGCAAAGAAAGATATGTCATTTTTAAGTAAAATTTACACCTAACAACTCTACCCAACTAGATTTTTTCTTGTCCTCAAGCAAAGTATGCCCGTCATGAAAACAAGAGGATTTGCTCAAGCTTATGATTCAACCAAGAATAGATGAAAATGCACACAAGCAACGTTCACCACTCAATAGAACCGAACAATGACAAAGAATTAAGTTCTTAAACAAATATCATGGAATGGTTCAAATGACAACTAAATTTTCGTACTTGAATCACTCTAACACTCCTCTTCAGAATAAGAATGAAGAAATTGACGCGTTTGCAACCGCGGGGAAATTTCACTCACCTGAAAAACAATGCTAATAGCAATCCAATTCATACAACATCTATCAAAAAATGAAAATATGGAATCAAAAAGATCACTAAGGGCTTCAAAGGTTGTAACTTGGTCGGGTTCACAACAAAGGGACATTTCTAAAGGCCATTGAATCGAAATTGCCGATGCAATAAGAAACATTCATTATACATGGTATTTACACATCACAACTTCATTCACCATTTTCATTCCTTTATCACCAACCTTCTCAAACTTCCTTATGCACAATTATTTCATTCTCTATTTTTCTTATTCAAACAAGCCTTCTTTTTCTTTTGTTTTTCACATTCATATTCACACTTTTTCTTTTCATACTTGCTTGAAATTTTTCAAAAGTTTATAGTAACATACCATTCTTCTTTTCCATTCTCCCCAACTTAAATTCAACCAAACCTTAGGTGAATGCTCCTTGCTTTTTAAGGTAAGGAAATCAAATTAAAACAATGTTCAAAGGTTCAAGAAGAAATTTTCAGAACCTCACAAAATTCAATGATGAACCAAACTTTCAAATTATGTACATAAACCAAGTTCATCACTAAAATGATATCTAAACTGTTTAGGCTCAAAGGGGTTAACAAAAACTCTTTACTCACGGGTAAGGTACTTTTGGATACGGTTGTGCTCAATATAAACAAATGCCTTGATCATTTCTAATGCTTCCACAAAATCACAATAATCAAAAGATAAAGCATGAATCAAACGAATTAAACAAAGTTATTAGTCATCCTAGCATATAGTAAACAATGGAGGTTTCTCACAATTTGTGGCTTTTGGACCTAAGTGAAACAAGCATTCAAACAAGTTTCAAAATGAAACAAAAATACACATTTGTACAAAGCACAAAATTCTTAAATCATTCTAACATTCTATGAAGTAGTACAATTTACCTCGCAAACATTCAAATCTCACCATCCATACTCGGTCGAAGCTTCATTGAATACTTTTATACAAATAGCAACCAATCTAGAAGGAGTTCTCATCATTCCTGATCACACTAGAGAAAACATAAAAGAAAACAAATACATATAATATAAACAAATGTACAAAGCTCAAAAATATAGAAACTATCGCTATACGACTCAATATCTAAACACCGATCCCCGGCAACGGCGCCATTTTGTTGAAGCGGTAATACAACAACAAGCAAAAACATTTAAGTAACCCAGTTTTGTCATATCCACAGGGATCAGTGCGAGGGAAAGAATTTTGTTCGACGGTATCTACATTTCTAAGCTCATGGTTCAAAATTTCTGGTTTAAAAGAGAACCAAAAGCAAATGCGGAAAATATAAAGACTGAAAATATAAAGTAAAGACTAAATTATAAACGGAGCCTTGTTGGATTGGATCTCATCAATTGATAAAACATGTATTCTTATGACCAATTTCATACATAAATCAAACATTTGCATAATATCATCATGTATCACTCACGACATACATATCCTATCGGTCCCCGCATATTATGAGTAATTTTATACCAATCAATAATTGCTCTTGCACGTCACCAATTAATACAAAGCATTTAAAGCCAACATGAATGTTAAGCCTTTATCCATTTCTGGAATCAAAACCCAACAGATATTACTATAACATCAATATCTAACCAACGAGTAATTCATATACAAAGCCAATGATCAAACTACATACACACGCTTAACCCTTTTTTTACATGCATTCAACTAATTTTCCAAATGAATGTGAATGTCGGTTTTCATCACTATTCTCACGCACCCTCACGATACCGTTTGTCAAGCGATAGCGCGGTCTCTTATTGCATTAATTATTAGAAGCTATTCAAACTAACAATCAACACAATGCTAAAAAGCTGAGATGCAAATGAATATCAAATCACAAAACATTGTTAAAAGCTTGCTCAATGTTAAATGAATATCTAAGATTGAAGATTTGAAATAGGTTTTGTCAATACCAACAAATAAACAACCAAAGACAACCAAAAATAGAGAATCCAAACTAGTTCACAAACATAGATTAGATGAAATACAATAGGTATCAAAATATTACATCCAAATCCAACAAGAGATTGAAGCGATTACCTTCTCCCCCTTGGGATTTGAGTTTTTATGCTGAAAAATATCTCTCTAATAATATCTAACTTGTAAAAACTAAAACTTATTCTCAAAAGTGTGAAAAATTCTATTTATACACATTCAGGAATTTCACAGTTCGCAAAGCGAACCTTTCATTCACACAACGAATGGCAAAAATAGGCACCTGAGGTGCCTCTGAATAGTTAAACCGCCACAAAATTATTTCATAACTTCGCAATGCGATGGATAGTTCGCAAAGCGAACACTCGCTTTCAAGTTTGCAAAGCGAACTTTAGCTCCTTTTTCCTCTGCCATAATTCTGGGATCATTCGCTGGGACCTCGCTAGCCTTCGCAAAGCGAACCTTCGCTAGCTAATTCGTAAAACAAACTTCTTGAAGTTTCCCCTTGTTCTTTGACAGCTTGCACCACTTTCTTGTGCCTTACAACTTTGATCATTTATGCCTTTTACTGCACAATAACACACACATTACAAGCACCAAAGGTATATTCTCAAGGTTAGAAGAACAACAACAATCATTAGTAAAACTAATGAAAACATGAGAAAAGAGAAGAAAAAGTGCAAAGAAAGATATGTCATTTTTAAGTAAAATTTGCACCTAACAACTCTCCCCATCTAGTTTTTTTTTGTCCTCAAGCAAAGTATGCCCGTCATGAAAACAAGAGGATTTGCTCAAGCTTATTATTCAACCTAGAATAGATGAAAATGCACACAAGCAACGTTCACCACTCAATAGAACCGAACAATGACAAAGAATTAAGTTCTTAAACAAATATCATGGAATGGTTCAAATGACAACTAAATATTCGTACTTGAATCACTCTAACACTCCTCTTGGGAATAAGAATGAAGAAATTGACGCATTTGTAACCGCGGGGAAATTTCACTCACCTGACAAACAATGCTAATAGCAATCCAATTCATACAACATCTATCAAAAAATGAAAATATGGAAGCAAAAAGATCACTAAGGGCTTCAAAGGTTGTAACTTGGTCAGGTTCACAACAAAGGGACATTTCTAAAGGCCATTGAATCGAAATTGCCGATGCAAACAGAAACATTCATTATACATGGTATTTACACATCACAACTTCATTCACCATTTTCATTCCTTTATCACCAACCTTCTCAAACTTCCTTATGCACAATTATTTCATCCTCTATTTTTCTTATTCAAACAAGCATTCTTTTTCTTTTGTTTTTCACATTCATATCCACACTTTTTCTTTTCATACTTGCTTGAAAATTTTCAAAAGTTTATTGTAACCTACCATTCTTCTTTTCCATTCTCCCCAACTTAAATTCAACCAAACCTTAAGTGAATGCTCCTTACTTTTTAAGGTAAGGAAATCAAATTAAAACAATGATCAAAGGTTCAAGAAGAAATTTTCAGAACCTCACAAAATTTTATGATGAACCAAACTTTCAAATTATGTACATCAATCAAGTTCATCACTAAAATGAGATCTAAACTATTTAGGCTCAAAGGGGTTAACAAATACTCACTACTCACGGGTAAGGTACTTTTGGATACGGTTGTGCTCAATATAAACAAATGCCTTGATCATTTCTAATGCTTCCACAAAATCACAATAATAAAAAGATAAAGCATGAATCAAACGAATTAAACAAAGTTATCAGTCATCCTAGTATATAGTAAACAATGGAGGTTTCTCACAATTTGTGGCTTTTGGACCTAAGTGAAACAAGCATTCAAACAAGTTTCAAAATGAAACAAAAATACACATTTGTACAAAGCACAAAATTCTTAAATCATTCTAACATTCTATGAAGTAGTACAATTTACCTCGCAAACATTCAAATCTCACCATCCATACTCGGTCGAAGCTTCATTGAATACTTTTATACAAATAGCAACCAATCTAGAAGGAGTTCTCATTATTCCTGATCACGCTAGAGAAAACATAAAAGAAAATAAATACATATAATATAAACAAATGTACAAAGCTCAAAAATATAGAAACTATCGCAATGCGACTCAATATCTAAACACGGATCCCCGGCAACGGCGCCATTTTGTTGAAACGGTAATACAACAACAAGCAAAAACATTTAAGTAACCCAGTTTTTTCGTATCCACAGGGATCAGTGCGAGGGAAAGAATGTCAATCGACGGTATCTACATTTCTAAGCTCATGGTTCAAAATTTCTGGTTTAAAAGAGAACCAAAAGCAAATGCGGAAAATATAAAGACTGAAAATATAAAGTAAAGACTGAATTATAAACGGAGCCTTGTTGGATTGGATCTCATTAATTGATAAAACATGTATTCTTCTGACCAATTTCATACATAAATCAAACATTTGCATAATATCATCATGTATCACTCACGACATACATATCCTCTCGGTCCCCGCATATTATGAGTAATTTTATACCAATCAATAATTGCTCTTGCACGTCACCAATCAATACAAAGCATTTAAAGCCGACATGAATGGTAAGCCTTTATCCATTTCTGGCATCAAAACCCAACAGATATTACTATAACATCAATATCAAACCAACGAGTAATTCATATACAAAGCTAATGATCAAACTACATACACACGCTTAACCCTTTTATTACATGCATTCAACTAATTTTCCAAATGAATGTGAATGTCGGTTTTCATCACTATTCTCACGCACCCTCACGATACCGTTTGTCAAGCGATAGTGTGGTCTCCTATTGCATTAATTATTAGAAGCTATTCAAACTAACAATCAACACAATGCTAAAAAGCTGAGATGCAAATGAATATCAAATCACAAAACATTGTCAAAAGCTTGCTCAATGTTAAATGAACATCTAAGATTGAGGTTTTGAAATAGGTTTTGTCAAGACCAACAAATAAACAACCAAAGACAACCAAAAATAGAGAATCCAAACTAGTTCACAAACATAGATTAGATGAAATACAATAGGTATCAAAAGATTACATCTAAATCCAACAAGAGATTGAAGCTCTTACCTTCTCCCCCTTGGGATTTGAGTTTTTATGCCGAAAAATATCTCCCTAATAATATCTAACTTGTAAAAACTAAAACTTATTCTCAAAAGTGTGAAAAATTCTATTTATACACATTCAGGAATTTCACAATTCGCAAGCGAAACTTTCATTTGCACAACGAATGGCAAAAATAGGCACCTGAGGTGCCTCTGAATAGTTAAACCGCCACAAAATTATTCCATAACTTCGCAATGCGGTGGATAGTTCGCAAAGCGAACACTCGCTTTCAAGTTTGCATAGCGAACTTTAGCTCCTTTTTCCTCTGCCATAATTCTGGGACCATTCGCTGGGACCACACTAGCCTTCGCAAAGCGAACCTTCGCTAGCTAATCCGCAAAACAAACTTCTTGAAGTTTCCCCCTGTTCTTTGACAGGTTGCACCACTTTCTTGTGTCTTACAACTTTGATCATTTATGCCTTTTACTGCACAATAACACACACATTGCAAGCACCAAAGGTATATCCTCAAGGTTAGAAGAACAACAACAATCATTAGTAAAACTAATGAAAACATGAGAAAATAGAAGAAAAAGTGCAAAGCAAGATATGTCATTTTTAAGTAAAATTTGCACCTAACAACTCTCCCCAACTAGATTTTTTTCTTGTCCTCAAGCAAAGTATGCCCCTCATGAAAACAAGAGGATTTGCTCAAGCTTATGATTCAACCAAGAATAGATGAAAATGCACACAAGCAACGTTCACCACTCAATAGAACCGAACAATGACAAAGAATTAAGTTCTTAAACAAATATCATGGAATGGTTCAAATGACAACTAAATTTTCGTACTTGAATCACTCTAACACTCCTCTTCAGAATAAGAATGAAGAAATTGACGCGTTTGCAACTGCGGGAAAATTTCACTCACCTGACAAACAATGCTAATAGTAATCCAATTCATACAACATCTATAAAAAATAAAAATATGGAAGCAAAAAGATCACTAAGGGCTTCGAAGGTTGTAACAAGGTCGGGTTCACAACAAAGGGACATTTCTAAAGCCCATTGAATCGAAATTGCCGATGCAAAAAGAAACATTCATTATACATGGTATTTACACATCACAACTTCATTCACCATTTTCATTCCTTTATCACCAACCTTCTCAAACTTCCTTATGCACAATTATTTCATTCTCTAATTTTCTTATTCAAACAAGCATTCTTTTTCTTTTGTTTTTCACATTCATATTCACACTTTTTCTTTTCATACTTGCTTGAAATTTTTCAATAGTTTATAGCAACCTACCATTCTTCTTTTCCATTCTCCCCAACTTAAATTCAACCAAACCTTAAGTTAACGCTCCTTACTTTTTAAGGTAAGGAAATCAAATTAAAACAATGTTCAAAGGTTCAAGAAGAAATTTTCAGAACCTCACAAAATTCAATGATGAACCAAACTTTCAAATTATGTACATAAACCAAGTTCATCTCTAAAATGAGATCTAAACTGTTTAGGCTCAAAGGGGTTAACAAATACTCACTACTCACGGGTAAGGTACTTTTGGATACGGTTGTGCTCAATATAAACAAATGCCTTGATCATTTCTAATGCTTCCACAAAATCACAATAATCAAAAGATAAAGCATGAATCAAACGAATTAAACAAAGTTATCAGTCATCCTAGCATATAGTAAACAATGGAGGTTTCTCACAATTTGTGGCTTTTGGACCTAAGTGAAACATGCATTCAAACAAGTTTCAAAATGAAACAAAAATACACATTTGTACAAAGCACAAAATTCTTAAATCATTCTAACATTCTATGAAGTAGTATAATTTACCTCGTAAACATTCAAATCTCACCATCCATACTCGGTCGAAGCTTCATTGAATACTTTTATACAAATAGTAACCAATCTAGAAGGAGTTCTCATCATTCCTGATCACACTATAGAAAACTTAAAAGAAAACAAATACATATAATATAAACAAATGTACAAAGCTCAAAAATATAGAAACTATCGGAATGCGACTCAATATCTAAACACCGATCCCCGACAACGGCGCCATTTTGTTGAAGCGGTAATACAACAACAAGCAAAAACATTTAAGTAATCCAGTTTTGTCGTATCCACAGGGATCAGTGCGAGGGAAAGAATGCCGTTCGACGGTATCTACATTTCTAAGCTCATGGTTCAAAATTTCTGGTTTAAAACAGAACCAAAAGCAAATGCGAAAATTGTAAAGACTGAAAATATAAAGAAAAGATTGAATTATAAACGGAGCCTTGTTGGATTGGATCTCATCAATTGATAAAACATGTATTCTTCTGACTAATTTCATATATAAATCAAACATTTGCATAATATCATCATGTATCACTCACGACATACATATCCTCTCGGTCCCCACATATTATGAGTGATTTTATATCGATCAATGATTGCTCTTGCACATCACCAATCAATACAAAGAATTAAATGTCTACATGAATGTTAAGCCTTTATCCATTTCTGGCATCAAAACCCAACAGATATTACTATAACATCAATATCAAACCAACGAGTAATTCATATACAAAGACAATGATCAAACTACATACACACGCTTAACCCTTTTTTTACATGCATTCAACTAATTTACCAAATGAATGTGAATGTCAGTTTTCATCACTATTCTCACGCACACTCACGATACCGTTTGTCAAGCGATAGCGCAGTCTCTTATTGCGTTAATTATTAGAAGCTATTCAAACTAACAATCAACACAATGCTAAAAACATGAGATGCAAATGAATATCAAATCACAAAACATTGTCAAAAGTTTGCTCAATGATAAATGAACATCTAAGATTGAAGATTTGAAATAGGTTTTGTCAAGACCAACAAATAAACAACCAAAGACAACCAAAAATAGAGAATCCAAACTAGTTCACAAACATTGATTAGATGCAATACAATAGGTATCAAAAGATTACGTCCAAATCCAACAAGAGATTGAAGCTTTTACCTTTTCCCCTTGGGATTTGAGTTTTTATGCTGAAAAATATCTCTCTAGTAAAATCTAACTTGTAAAAACTAAAACTTATTCTCAAAAGTGTGAAAAATTCTATTTATACACATTCAGTAATTTCACAGTTCGCAAAGCGAACCTTTCATTCGCACAACGAATGGAAAAAATAGGCACCTGAGGTGCCTCTGAGTAGTTAAACCGCCACAAAATTATTTCATAACTTCGCAATGCGATGGATAGTTCGCAAAGCGAACACGCGCTTTCAAGTTTGCAAAGCAAACTTTACCTCCTTTTTCCTCTGCCATAATTCTGGGACCATTCGCTGGGACCTCGCTAGCCTTCGCAAAGCGAACCTTCGCTAGCTAATTCGCATAACAAACTTCTTGAAGTTTCCCCCTGTTCTTTGACAGGTTGCACCACTTTCTTGTGTCTTAAAACTTTGATCATTTATGTATTTTACTGCACAATAACACACACATTACAAGCACCAAAGGTATATTCTCAAGGTTAGAAGAACAACAACAATCATTAGTAAAACTTATAAAAACATGAGAAAAGAGAAGAAAAAGTGCAAAGAAAGACATGTCATTTTTATGTAAAATTTGCACCTAACAACTCTCCCCGACTAGATTTTTTCTTGTTCTCAAGCAAAGTATGCCCGTCATGAAAACAAGAGGATTTGCTCAAGCTTATGATTCAACCAAGAATAGATGAAAATGCACACAAGCAACGTTCACCACGCAATAGAGCCGAACAATGACAAAGAATTAAGTTCTTAAACAAATATAATGGAATAGTTCAAATGACAACTAAATTTTCGTACTTGAATCACTCTAACACTCCTCTTCAGAATAAGAATGAAGAAATTGACGTGTTCGCAACCGCGGGGAAATTTCACTCACCTTACAAACAATGCTAATAGCAATCCAATTCATACAACATCTACCAAAAAATGAAAATATGGAAGCAAAAAGATCACTAAGGGCTTCAAAGGTTGTAACTTGGTCGGGTTCACAACAAAGGGACATTTCTAAAGGCCATTGAATCGAAATTGCCGATGCAAAAAGAAACATTCATTATACATGGTATTTACACATCACAACTTTATTCACCATTTTCATTCCTTTATCACCAACCTTCTCAAACTTCCTTATGCACAATTATTTCATTCTCTATTTTTCTTATTCAAACAAGCATTCTTTTTCTTTTGTTTTTCACATTCATATTCACACTTTTTCTTTTCATACTTGCTTGAAATTTTTCAAAAGTTTATAGCAACCTACCATTCTTCTTTTATGTTCTCCCCAACTTAAATTCAACCAAACCTTAAGTGAATGCTCCTTGCTTTTTAAGGTAAGGAAATCAAATTAAAACAATGTTCAAAGGTTCAAGAAGAAATTTTCAGAACCTCACATAATTCAATGATGAACTAAACTTTCAAATTATGTACATAAACCAAGTTCATCGCTAAAATGAGATCTAAACTGTTTAGGCTCAAAGGGGTTAACAAATACTCACTACTCACGGGTAAGATACTTTTGGATACTATTGTGCTCAATATAAAAAAATGACTTGATCATTTCTAATGCTTCCACAAAATCACAATAATTAAAAGATAAAGCATGAATCAAACGAATTAAACAAAGTTATCAGTCATTCTAGCATATAATAAACAATGGAGGTTTCTCACAATTTGTGGCTTTTGGACCTAAGTGAAACAAGCATTCAAACAAGTTGCAAAATGAAACAAAAATACACATTTGTACAAAGCACAAAATTCTTAAATCATTCTAACATTCTATGAAGTAGTACAATTTACCTCGCAAACATTCAAATCTCACCATCCAGACTCGGTCGAAGCTTCATTGAATACTTTTATACAAATAGCAACCAATCTAGAAGGAGTTCTCATCATTCATGATCACACTAGAGAAAACATAAAAGAAAACAAATACATATAATATAAACAAATGTATAAAGCTCAAAAATATAGAAACTATCGCAATGCGACTCAATATCTAAACACCGATCCCCGGCAACGGCACCATTTTCTTGAAGCGGTAATACAAGAACAAGCAAAAACATTTAAGTAACCCAGTTTTGTCGTATCCACAGGGATCAGTGCGAGGGAAAGAATGCCGTTCGACGGTATCTACATTTCTAAGCTCATGGTTCAAAATTTCTGGTTTAAAAGACAACCAAAAGCAAATGCGGAAAATGTAAAGACTGAAAATATAAAGTAAAGACTGAATTATAAACGGAGCCTTGTTGGATTGGATCTCATCAATTGATAAAACATGTATTCTTATGACTAATTTCATACATAAATCAAACATTTGCATAAAATCATCATGTATCACTCACGACATATATATCCTCTCGGTCCCCACATATTATGAGTAATTTTATACCGATCAATAATTGCTCTTGCACGTCACTAATCAATACAAAGCAATTAAAGCCTACATGAATGTTAAGCATTTACCCATTTCTGGCATCAAAACCCAACAGATATTACTATAACATCAATATCAAACCAACGAGTAATTCATATACAAAGCCAATGATCAAACTACATACACACGCTTAACCCTTTTTTTACATGCATTCAACTAATTTTCCAAATGAATGTGAATGTCGGTTTTCATCACTATTCTCACGCACCCTCACGATACCGTTTGTCAAGCGATAGCGCGGTCTCTTATTGCATTAATTATTAGAAGCTATTCAAACTAACAATCAACACAATGCTAAAAAGCTGAGATGCAAATGAATATCAAATCACAAAACATTGTCAAAAGCTTGCTCAATGTTAAATGAACATCTAAGATTGAGGATTTGAAATAGGTTTTGTCAAGACCAACAAATATATAACCAAAGACAACCCAAAATAGAGAATCCAAACTAGTTCACAAACCAAGATTAGATGAAATATAATAGGTATCAGTAGATTACATCCAAATCCAGCAAGAGATTGAAGCTCTTACCTTCTCCCCCTTGGGATTTGAGTTTTTATGCTGAAAAATATCTCTCTAATAATATCTAACTTGTAAAAACTAAAACTTATTCTCAAAAGTGTGAAAAATTCTATTTATACACATTCAGAAATTTCACAGTTCGCAAAGAGAACCTTTCATTCGCATAACAAATAGCAAAAATAGGCACCTGAGGTGCCTCTAAATAGTTAAACCGCCACAGAATTATTTCAGAACTTCGCAATGTGAATGATAGTTCGCAAAGCGAACACTCGCTTTCAAGTTTGCAAAGCGAACTTTATCTCCTTTTTCCTCTGCCATAATTCAGGGACCATTCGCTGGGACCTCGCTAGCCTTCGCAAAGCGAACCTTCGCTAGCTAATTCGCAAAGCAAACTTCTTGAAGCTTCCCCCTGTTCTTTGACAGCTTGCACCACTTTCTTGTGTCTTACAACTTTGATCATTTATGCCTTTTAGTGCATAATAACACACACATTACAAGCACCAAAGCTATATTCTCAAGGTTAGAAGAACAACAACAATCATTAGTAAAACTAATGAAAACATGAGAAAAGAGAAGAAAAAGTGCAAAGAAAGATATGTCATTTTTAAGTAAAATTTGCACCTAACAACTCTCCCCAACTAGATTTTTTTCTTGCCCTCAAGCAAAGTATGTCCCTCATGAAAACAAGAGGATTTGCTCAAGCTTATGATTCAACCAAGAATAGATGAAAATGCACACAAGCAACGTTCACCACTCAATAGAACCGAACAATGACAAAGAATTAAGTTCTTAAACAAATATCATGGAATGGTTCAAATCAAAACTAAATTTTCGTACTTGAATCACTCTAACACTCCTCTTCAGAATAAGAATGAAGAAATTGACGCGTTTGCAACCATGGGAACATTTCACTCACCTGACAAACAATGCTAATAGCAATCCAATTCATACAACATCTATAAAAAATAAAAATATCGAAGCAAAAAGATCACTAAGGGCTTCAAAGATTGTAACTTGGTCGGGTTCACAACATAGGGACATTTCTAAAGCCCATTGAATCGAAATTGCCGATGCAAAAAGAAACATTCATTATACATGGTATTTACACATCACAACTTCATTCACCATTTTCATTCCTTTATCACCAACCTTCTCAAACTTCCTTATGCACAATTATTTCATTCTCTAATTTTCTTATTCAAACAAGCATTCTTTTTCTTTTGTTTTTCACATTCATATTCACACTTTTTCTTTTCATACTTGCTTGAAATTTTTCAATAGTTTATAGCAACCTACCATTCTTCTTTTCCATTCTCCCCATCTTAAATTCAACCAAACCTTAAGTGAATGCTCCTTGCTTTTTAAGGTAAGGAAATCAAATTAAAACAATGTTCAAAGGTTCAAGAAGAAATTTTCAGAACCTCACAAAATTCAATGATGAACCAAACTTTCAAATTATGTACATAAACCAAGTTCATCACTAAAATGAGATCTAAACTGTTTAGGCTCAAAGGGGTTAACAAATACTCACTACTCACGGGTAAGGTAGTTTTGGATACGATTGTGCTCAATATAAACAAATGCCTTGATCATTTCTAATGCTTCCACAAAATCACAATAGTCAAAAGATAAAGCATGAATCAAACGAATTAAACAAAGTTATCAGTCATCCTAGCATATAGCAAACAATGGAGGTATCTCACAATTTGTGGCTTTTGGACCTAAGTGAAACATGCATTCAAACAAGTTGCAAAATGAAACAAAAATACACATTTGTACAAAGCACAAAATTCTTAAATCATTCTAACATTCTATGAAGTAGTACAATTTACATCGCAAACATTCAAATCTCACCATCCATACTCGGTCGAAGCTTCATTGAATACTTTTATACAAATAGCAACCAATCTAGAAGGAGTTCTCATCATTCCTGATCACACTAGAGAAAACTTAAAAGAAAACAAATACATATAATATAAACAAATGTACAAAGCTCAAAAATATAGAAACTATCGCAATGCGACTCAATATCTAAACACCGATCCCCGACAACGGCGCCATTTTGTTGAAGCGGTAATACAACAACAAGCAAAAACATTTAAGTAACCCAGTTTTGTCGTATCCACAGGGATCAGTGCGAGGGAAAGAATGTCGTTCGACGGTATCTACATTTCTAAGTTCATGGTTCAAAATTTCTGGTTTAAAAGAGAACAAAAAGCAAATGCGGAAAATGTAAAGACTGAAAATATAAAGTAAAGACTCAATTATAAATGGAGCCCTGTTGGATTGGATCTCATCAATTGATTAAACATGTATTCTTCTGACCAATTTCATACATAAATCAAACATTTGCATAATATCATCATGTATCACTCGCGACATACATATCCTCTCGGTCCCCGCATATTATGAGTGATTTTATACCGATCAATGATTGCTCTTGCACAACACCAATCAATACAAAGCATTTAAAGCCTACATGAATGTTAAGCCTTTATCCATTTCTGGCATCAAAACCCAACAGATATTACTATAACATCAATATCAAACCAACGAGTAATTCATATACAAAGACAATAACCAAACTACATACACACGCTTAACCCTTTTTTTACATGCATTCAACTAATTTGCCAAATGAATGTGAATGTCGGTTTTCATCACTATTCTCACGCACACTCATGATACCGTTTGTCAAGCGATAGCACAGTCTCTTATTGCGTTAATTATTAGAAGCTATTCAAACTAACAATCAACACAATGCTAAAAAGCTGAGATGCAAATGAATATCAAATCACAAAACATTGTCAAAAGCTTGCTCAATGATAAATGAACATCTAAGATTGAAGATTTGAAATAGGTTTTATCAAGACCAACAAATAAACAACTTAGACAACCAAAAATAGAGAATCCAAACTAGTTCACAAACATTGATTAGATGAAATACAATAGGTATCAAAAGATTACGTCCAAATCCAACAAGAGATTGAAGCTCTTACCTTCTCCCCCTTGGGATTTGAGTTTTTATGCTGAAAAATATCTCTGTAGTAAAATCTAACTTGTAAAAACTAAAACTTATTCTCAAAAGTGTGAAAAATTCTATTTATACACATTCAGGAATTTCACAGTTCGCAAAGCGAACCTTTCATTCGCACAACGAATGGCAAAAATAGGCACCTGAGGTGCCTCTTAATAGTTAGACCGCCACAAAATTATTTCATAACTTCGCAATACGAAGGATAGTTCGCAAAGCGAACTTTAGCTCCTTTTTCCTCTGCCATAATTCTGGGACCATTCCCTGGGACCTCGCTAGCCTTCGCAAAGCGAACCTTCGCTAGCTAATTCGTAAAGCAAACTTCTTGAAGTTTCCCCCTGTTCTTTGACAGCTTGCACCACTTTCTTGAGTCTTAAAACTTTGATCATTTATGCCTTTTACTGCACAATAACACACACATTACAAGCACCAAAGGTATATTCTCAAGGTTATAAGAACAACAACAATCATTAGTAAAACTAATGAAAACATGAGAAAAGAGAAGAAAAAGTGCAAAGAAAGATATGTCATTTTTAAGTAAAATTTGCACCTAACAACTCTCCCCAACTAGATTATTTCTTGTCCTCAAGGAAAGTATGCCCCTCATGAAAACAAGAGGATTTGCCCAAGCTTATGATTCAACCAAGAATAGATGAAAATGCGCACAAGCAACGTTCACCACTCAATAGAACCGAACAATGACAAAGAACTAAGTTCTTAAACAAATATCATGGAATGGTTCAAATGACAACTAAATTTTCGTACTTGAATCATTCTAACACTCCTCTTCGGAATAAGAATGAAGAAATAGACGTGATGGCAACCGCGGGGAAATTTCACTCACCTGACAAACAATGCTAATAGCAATCCAATTCATACAACATCTTTCAAAAAATGAAAATATGGAAGCAAAAAGATCACTAAGGGCTTGAAAGGTTGTAACTTGGTCGGGTTCACAACAAAGAGACATTTCTAAAGGCCATTGAATCGATATTGCCGATGCAAAAAGAAACATTCATTATACATGGTATTTACACATCACAACTTCATTCACCATTTTCATTCCTTTATCACCAACCTTCTCAAACTTTCTTATGCACAATTATTTCATTCTCTATTTTTCTTATTCAAACAAGCATTCTTTTTCTTTTGTTTTTCACATTCATATTCACACTTTTTCTTTTCATACTTGCTTGAAATTTTTCAAAAGTTTATAGCAACCTACCATTCTTCTTTTCCATTCTCTCCAACTTAAATTCAACCAAACCTTTAGTGAATGCTCCTTGCTTTCTAAGGTAAGGAAATCAAATTAAAACAATGTTCAAAGGTTCAAGAAGAAATTTTCGGAACCTCGCAAAATTCAATGATGAACCAAACTTTCAAATTATGTACATAAACCAAGTTCATCACTAAAATGAGATCTAAACTGTTTAGGCTCAAAGGGGTTAACAAATACTCACTACTCACGGGTAAGGTACTTTTGGATACTGTTGTGCTTAATATAAACAAATGCCTTGATCATTTCAAATGCTTCCACAAAATCACAATAATCAAAAGATAAAGCATGAATCAAACGAATTAAACAAAGTTTTCAGTCATCCTAGCATATAGTAAACAATGGAGGTTTCTCACAATTTGTGGCTTTTGGACCTAAGTGAAACAAGCATTCAAACAAGTTTTAAAATGAAACAAAAATACACATTTGTACAAAGCACAAAATTCTTAAATCATTCTAACATTCTATGAAGTAGTACAATTAACCTCGCAAACATTCAAATCTCACCATCCAGACTCGGTCGAAGCTTCATTGAATACTTTTCTACAAATAGCAACCAATCTAGAAGGAGTTCTCATCATTCCTGATCACACTAGAGAAAACATAAAAGAAAACAAATACATATAATATAAACAAATGTACAAAGCTCAAAAATATAGAAACTATCGCAATGCGACTCAATATCTAAACACCGATCCCCGGCAACGGCGCCGTTTTGTTGAAGCGGTAATACAACAACAAGCAAAAACATTTAAGTAACCCAATTTTGTCGTATCCACAGGGATCAGTGCGAGGGAAACAATGTCGTTCGACGGTATCTACATTTCTAAGCTCGTGGTTCAAAATTTTTGGTTTAAAAGAGAACCAAAAGCAAATGCGGAAAATGTAAAGACTGAAAATATAAAGTAAAGACTGAATTATAAACGGAGCCTTGTTGGATTGGATCTCATCAATTGATAAAACATGTATTCTTCTGACCAATTTTATACATAAATCAAACATTTGCATAATATCATCATGTATCACTCACGACATACATATCCTCTCGGTCCCCGCATATTATGAGTGATTTTATACCGATCAATATTTGCTCTTGCACATCACCAATCAATACAAAGCATTTAAAGCCTACATGAATGTTAAGCCTTTATCCATTTCTGGCATCAAAACCCAATAGATATTACTATAACTTCAATATCAAACCAACGAGTAATTCATATACAAAGCCAATGATCAAACTACATACACACGCTTAACCCTTTTTTTTACATGCATTCAACTAATTTTCCAAATGAATGTGAATGTCGGTTTTCATCACTATTCTCACGCACCCTCACGATACCGTTTGTCAAGCGATAGCGCGGTCTCTTATTGCATTAATTATTAGAAGCTATTCAAACTAACAATCAACACAATGCTAAAATCCTGAAATGCAAATGAATATCAAATCACAAAACATTGTCAAAAGCTTACTCAATGATAAATGAACATCTAAGATTGAAGATTTGAAATAGGTTTTGTCAAGACCAACAAATAAACAACCAAAGACAACCAAAAATAGAGAATCCAAACTAGTTCTCAAACATAGATTAAATGAAATACAATAGGTATCAAAAGATTACATCCAAATCCAACAAGAGATTGAAGCTCTTACCTTCTCCCCCTTGGGATTTAAGTTTTTATGCTAAAAAATATCTCTCTAATAATATCTAACTTGCAAAAACTAAAACTTATTCTCAAAAGTGTGAAAAATTCTATTAAACACATTCAGGAATTTCAAAGTTCGCAAAGCGAACCTTTCATTCGCACAACGAATGGCAAAAATAGGCACCTGAAGTGCCTCTGAATAGTTAAACCGCCACAAAATTATTTCATAACTTCGCAATGCGAAGGATAGTTCACAAAGCGAACACTCGCTTTCAAGTTTGCAAAGCGAACCTTAGCTCCTTTTTCCTCTGCCATAATTCTGGGACCATTCGCTGGGACCTCGCTAGCCTTCGCAAAGCGAACCTTCGCAAGCTAATTCGTAAAGTAAACTTCTTGAAGTTTCCCCCTGTTCTTTGACATCTTGCACCACTTTCTTGAGTCTTAAAAATTTGATCATTTATGCCTTTAAATGCACAATAACACACACATTACAAGAACCAAAGGTATATTCTCAAGGTTAGAAGAACAACAACAATCATTAGTAAAACTAATGAAAACATGACAAAAGAGAAGAAAAAGTGAAAAGAAAGATATGTCATTTTTAAGTAAAATTTGCACCTAACAACTCTCCCCAACTAGATTTTTTCTTGTCCTCATGGATTTGCCCAAGCTTATGATTTAACCAAGAATAGATGAAAATGCGCACAAGCAACGTTCACCACTCAATAGACCCGAACAATGACAAAGAATTAAGTTCTTAAACAAATATCATGGAATGGTTCAAATGACAACTAAAGTTTCGTACTTGAATCACTCTAACACTCCTCTTCAGAATAAGAATGAAGAAATTGACGTGTTTGCAACCGCGGGGAAATTTCACTCACCTGACAAACAATGCTAATAGCAATCGAATTCATACAACATCTTTCAAAAAATGAAAAAATGGAAGCAAAAAGATCACTAAGGGCTTGAAAAGTTGTAACTTGGTCGGGTTCACAACAAAGGGACATTTCTAAAGGCCATTGAATCGATATTGCCGATGCAAAAAGAAACATTCATTATACATGGTATTTACACATCACAACTTCATTCACCAATTTCATTCCTTTATCACCAAACTTCTCAAACTTTCTTATGCACAATTATTTCATTCTCTATTTTTCTTATTCAAACAAGCATTCTTTTTCTTTTGTTTTTCACATTCATATTCACACTTTTTCTTTTCATACTTGCTTGAAATTTTTCAAAAGTTTATAGCAACCTACCATTCTTCTTTTCCATTCTCTCCAACTTAAATTCAACCAAACCTTAAGTGAATGCTCCTTGCTTTTTAAGGTAAGGAAATCAAATTAAAACAATGTTCAAAGGTTCAAGAAGAAATTTTCAGAACCTCACAAAATTCAATGGTGAACCAAACTTTCAAATTATGTACATAACCAAGTTCATCACTAAAATGAGATCTAAACTGTTTATGCTCAAAGGGGTTAACAAATACTCACTACTCACGGGTAAGGTACTTTTGGATACGGTTGTGCTCAATATAAACAAATGCCTTGATCATTTCTAATGCTTCCACAAAATCACAATAATCAAAAGATAAAGCATGAATCGAACGAATTAAACAAAGTTATCAGTCATCCCAGCATATAGTAAACAATGGAGGTTTCTCACAATTTGTGGCTTTTGGACCTTAGTGAAACAAGCATTCAAACAAGTTGAAAATGAAACAAAAATACACATTTGTACAAAGCACAAAATTCTTAAATCATTCTAACATTCTATGAAGTAGTACAATTTACCTCGCAAACATTCAATCTCACCATCAAGACTCGGTCGAAGCTTCATTGAATACTTTTATACAAATAGCAACCAATCTAGAAGGAGTTCTCATCATTCCTGATCACACTAGAGAAAACATAAAAGACAAAAAATACATATAATATAAACAAATGCACAAAGCTCAAAAATATAGAAACTATCGCAATGCGACTCAATATCTAAACATCGATCCCCGGCAACGGCGCCATTTTGTTGAAGCGGTAATACAACAACAAGCAAAAACATTTAAGTAACCCAGTTTTGTCGTATCCACAGGGATCAGTGCGAGGGAAAGAATGTCGTTTGACGGTATCTACATTTCTAAGCTCATTGTTCAAAATTTCTGGTTTAAAAGAGAACCAAAAGCAAATGCGGAAAATGTAAAGACTGAAAATATAAAGTAAAGACTGAATTATAAACGGAGCCTTGTTGGATTGGATCTCATCAATTGATAAAACATGTATTCTTCTGACCAATTTCATACATAAATCAAACATTTGCATAATATCATCATGTATCACTCACGACATACATATCCTCTCGGTCCCCGCATATTATGAGTAATTTTATACCGATCAATAATAGCTTTTGCACATCACTAATCAATACAAAGCATTTAAAGCCTACATGAATGTTAAGCCTTTATCCATTTCTGGCATCAAAACCCAACAGATATTACTATAACATCAATATCAAACCAACGAGTAATTCATATACAAAGCAATGATCAAACTACATACACACGCTTAACCCTTTTTTTACATACATTCAACTAATTTGCCAAATGAATGTGAATGTCGGTTTTCATCACGATTTTCACGCACCCTCACGATACCGTTTGTCAAGCGATAGCGCAGTCTCTTATTGCGTTAATTATTAGAAGCTATTCAAACTAACAATCAACACAATGCTAAAAATCTGAGATGCAAATGAATATCAAATCACAAAACATTGTCAAAAGCTTGCTCAATGATAAATGAACATCTAAGATTGAAGATTTGAAATAGGTTTTGTCAAGACCAACAAATAAACAACCAAAGACAACCAAAAATAGAGAATCCAAACTAACTCACAAACATATATTAGATGAAATACAATAGGTATCAAAAGATTACATCCAAATCCATCAAGAGATTGAAGCTCTTACCTTCTCCCCCTTGGGATTTGAGTTTTTATGCTGAAAAATATCTCTCTAATAAAATCTAACTTGTAAAAACTAAAACTTATTCTCAAAAGTGTGAAAAATTCTATTTATACACATTCAGGAATTTCACAGTTCGCAAAGCGAACCTTTCATTCGCATAACGAATGGCAAAAATAGGCACCTGAGGTGCCTCTGAATAGTTAAACCGCCACAGAATTATTTCATAACTTCGCAATGCGAAGGATAGTTCGCAAAGCGAACACTCGCTTTCAAGTTTGCAAAGCGAACTTTAGCTCCTTTTTCCTCTGCCATAATTCTGGGACCATTCGCTGGGACCTCGCTAGCCTTCGCAGAGCGAACCTTCGCTAGCTAATTCAAAAAGCAAACTTCTTGAAGTTTTCCCCTGTTCTTTGACAGCTTGCACCACTTTCTTGAGTCTTAAAACTTTGATCATTTATGCCTTTTACTGCACAATAACACACACATTACAACCACCAAAGGTATATTCTCAAGGTTAGAAGAACAACAACAATCATTAGTAAAACTAATGAAAACATGAGAAAAGAGAAGAAAATGTTCAAAGAAAGATATGTCATTTTTAAGTAAAATTTGCACCTAACAACTCTCCCCAACTAGATTTTTTCTTGTCCTCAAGGAAAGTATGCCCCTCATGAAAACAAGAGGATTTGCCCAAGCTTATGATTCAACCAAGAATAGATGAAAATGCGCACAAGCAACGTTCACCACTCAATAGAACCGAACAATGACAAAGAATTAAGTTCTTAAACAAATATCATGAAATGGTTCAAATGACAACTAAATTTTCGTACTTGAATCACTCTAACACTCCTCTTCAGAATAAGAATGAAGAAATTGATGTGTTTGAAACCGCGGGGAAATTTCACTCACCTGACAAACAATGCTAATAGCAATCCAATTCATACAACATCTTTCAAAAAATGGAAATATGGAAGCAAAAAGATCACTAAGGGCTTGAAAGGTTGTAACTTGGTCGGGTTCAAAACAAAGAGACATTTCTAAAGGCCATTGAATCGATATTGCCGATGCAAAAAGAACCATTCATTATACATGGTATTTACACATCACAACTTAATTCACCATTTTCATTCCTTTATCACCAACCTTCTCAAACTTCCTTATGCACAATTATTTCATTCTCTATTTTTCTTATTCAAACAAGCATTCTTTTTCTTTTGTTTTTCACATTCATATTCACACTTTTTCTTTTCATACTTGCTTGAAATTTTTCAATAGTTTATAGCAACCTACCATTCCTCCTTTCGATTCTCCCCAACTTAAATTCAACCAAACCTTAAGTGAGTGCTCATTGCTTTTTAAGGTAAGGAAATCAAATTAAAACAATGTACAAAGGATCAAATAGAAATTTTCAGAACCTCACAAAATTCAATGATGAACCAAACTTTCAAATTATGTACATAAACCAAGTTCATCACTAAAATGAGATCTAAACTTTTTAGGCTCAAAGGGGTTAACAAATACTCACTACTCCCGAGTAAGGTACTTTTGGATACTATTGTGCTCAATATAAACAAATGCCTTGATCATTTCTAATGTTTCCACAAAATCACAATAATCAAAAGATAAAGCATGAATCAAACGAATTAAACAAAGTTTTCAGTCATCCTAGCATATAGTAAACAATGGAGGTTTCTCACAATTTGTGGCTTTTGGACCTAAGTGAAACAAGCATTCAAACAAGTTGCAAAATGAAACAAAAATACACATTTGTACAAAGCACAAAATTCTTAAATCATTCTAACATTCTATGAAGTAGTACAATTTACCTCGCAAACATTCAAATCTCACCATCCAGACTCGGTCGAAGCTTCATTGAATACTTTTATACAAATAGCAACCAATCTAGAAGGAGTTCTCATCATTCCTGATCACACTAGTGAAAACATAAAGGAAAACAAATACATATAATATAAACAAATGTACAAAGCTTAAAAATATAGAAACTATCGCAATGCGACTCAATATCTAAACACCGATCCCCGGCAACGACTCCATTTTGTTGAAGCGGTAATACAACAACAAGCAAAAACATTTAAGTAACCCAGTTTTGTCGTATCTACAGGGATCAGTGCGAGGGAAAGAATGCCGTTCGACGGTATCTACATTTCTAAGCTAATGGTTCAAAATTTCTGGTTTAAAAGAGAACCAAAAGCAAATGCGGAAAATGTAAAGACCGAAAATATAAAGAAAATACTGAATTATAAACGGAGCCTTGTTGGATTGGATCTCATCAATTGATAAAACATGTATTCTTCTGACCAATTTCATACATAAATCAAACATTTGCATAATATCATCATGTATCACTCACGACATACATATCCTCTCGGTCCACGCATATTATGAGTGATTTTATACCGATCAATAATTGCTCTTGCACATCACCAATCAATACAAAGCATTTAAAGCCTACATGAATGTTAAGTCTTTATCCATTTCTGGCATCAAAACCCAACAGATATTACTATAACATCAATATCAAACCAACGAGTAATTCATATACAAAGCCAATGATCAAACTACATACACACGCTTAACCCTTTTTTACATGCATTCAACTAATTTGCCAAATGAATGTGAATGTCGGTTTTCATCACTATTCTCACGCACCCTCACGATACCATTTGTCAAGCGATAGCGCGGTCTCTTATTGCATTAATTATTAGAAGCTATTCAAACTAACAATCGACATAATGCTAAAAAGCTGAGATGCAAATTAATATAAAATCACAAAACATTGTCAAAATCTTGCTCAATGATAAATGAACATCTAAGATAGAAGATTTGAAATAGGTTTTGTCAAGACCAACAAATAAACAACCAAATACAACCAAAAATAGAGAATCCAAACTAGTTCACAAACATAGATTAGATGAAATACAATAGGTATCAAAAGATTACATCCAATTCCAACAAGAGATTGAAGCTCTTACCTTCCCCCCCTTGGGATTTGAGTTTATATGCTGAAAAATATCTCTCTAATAATATCTAACTTGTAAAAACTAAAACTTATTCTCAAAAGTGTGAAAATTTCTATTTATACACATTCAGGAATTTCACAGTTCGTAAAGTGAACCTTTCATTCGCACAGCGAATGGCAAAAATAGGCACCTGAGGTGACTCTGAATAGTTAAACCGCCACAGAATTATTTCATAACTTCGCAATGCGAAGGATAGTTCGCAAAGCGAACACTCGCTTTCAAGTTCGCAAAGCGAACCTTAGCTTCTTTTTCCTCTGCCATAATTCTGGGACCATTCCCTGGGACCTCGCTAGCCTTCGCAAAGTGAACCTTCGCTAGCTAATTCGCAAATCAAACTTCTTGAAGCTTCCCCCTGTTCTTGGACAGCTTAAACCACTTTCTTGTGTCTTACAACTTTGATCATTTATGCCTTTTACTGTAAAATAACACACACATTACAAGCACCAAAGGTATATTCTCAAGGTTAAAAGCACAACAACAATCATTAGTAAAACTAATGAAAACATGAGAAAAGAGAAGAAAAAGTGCAAAGAAAGATATGTCATTTTTAAGTAAAATTTGCAGTTAACAACTCTCCCCAACTAGATTTTTTCTTGTCCTCAAGCAAAGTATGCCCCTCATGAAAACAAGAGGATTTGCTCAAGCTTATGATTCAACCAAGAATAGATGAAAATGCGCACAAGCAACGTTCACCACTCAATAGAACCGAACAATGACAAAGAATTAAGTTCTTAAACAAATATCATGGAATGGTTCAAATGACAACTAAATTTTCGTACTTGAATCACTCTAACACTCCTCTTCGGAATAAGAATGAAGAAATTGACGCGTTTGCAACCACGGGGAAATTTCACTCACCTGATAAACAATGCTAATAGCAATCCAATTCATACAACATCTATCAAAAAATGAAAATATGGAAGCAAAAATATCACTAAGGGCTTCAAAGGTTGTAACTTGGTCGGGTTCACAACAAAGGGACATTTTTAAAGGCCATTGAATCGAAATTGCCGATGCAAAAAGAAACATTCATTATACATTGTATTTACACATCCCAACTTCATTCACCATTTTCATTCCTTTATCACCAACCTTCTCAAACTTTCTTATGCACAATTATTTCATTATCTATTTTTCTTATTCAAACAAGCATTCTTTTTCTTTTGTTTTTCACATTCATATTCACACTTTTTCTTTTCATACTTGCTTGAAATTTTTCAAAAGTTTATAGCAACCTACCATTCTTCTTTTCGATTCTCCCCAACTTAAATTCAACCAAACCTTAAGTGAGTGCTCATTTCTTTTTAAGGTAAGGAAATCAAATTAAAACAATGTACAAAGGTTCAAATAGAAATTTTCAGAACCTCACAAAATTCAATGATGAACCAAACTTTCAAATTATGTACATAAACCAAGTTCATCACTAAAATGAGATCTAAACTGTTTAGGCTCAAAGGGGTTAACAAATACTCACTACTCCCGAGTAAGGTACTTTTGGATACTATTGTGCTCAATATAAACAAATGCCTTGATCATTTCTAATGTTTCCACAAAATCACAATAATCAAAAGATAAAGCATGAATCAAACGAATTAAACAAAGTTTTCAGTCATCCTAGCATATAGTAAACAATGGAGGTTTCTCACAATTTGTGGCTTTTGGACCTAAGTGAAACAAGCATTCAAACAAGTTGCAAAATGAAACAAAAATACACATTTGTACAAAGCACAAAATTCTTAAATCATTCTAACATTCTATGAAGTAGTACAATTTACCTCGCAAACATTCAAATCTCACCATCCAGACTCGGTCGAAGCTTCATTGAATACTTTTATACAAATAGCAACCAATCTAGAAGGAGTTCTCATCATTCCTGATCACACTAGTGAAAACATAAAGGAAAACAAATACATATAATATAAACAAATGTACAAAGCTTAAAAATATAGAAACTATCACAATGCGACTCAATATCTAAACACCGATCCCCGACAACGGCGCCGTTTTGTTGAAGCGGTAATACAACAACAAGCAAAAACATTTAAGTAACCCAGTTTTGTCGTATCTACAGGGATCAGTGCAAGGGAAAGAATGCCGTTCGACGGTATCTACATTTCTAAGCTAATGGTTCAAAATTTCTGGTTTAAAAGAGAACCAAAAGCAAATGCGGAAAATGTAAAGACCGAAAATATAAAGAAAAGACTGAATTATAAACGGAGCCTTGTTGGATTGGATCTCATCAATTGATAAAACATGTATTCTTCTGACCAATTTCATACATAAATCAAACATTTGCATAATATCATCATGTATCACTCACGACATACATATCCTCTCGGTCCACGCATATTATGAGTGATTTTATACCGATCAATAATTGCTCTTGCACATCACCAATCAATACAAAACATTTAAAGCCTACATGAATGTTAAGTCTTTATCCATTTCTGGCATCAAAACCCAACAGATATTACTATAACATCAATATCAAACCAACGAGTAATTCATATACAAAGCCAATGATCAAACTACATACACACGCTTAACCCTTTTTTACATGCATTCAACTAATTTGCCAAATGAATGTGAATGTCGATTTTCATCACTATTCTCACGCACCCTCACGATACCGTTTGTCAAGCGATAGCGCGGTCTCTTATTGCATTAATTATTAGAAGCTATTCAAACTAACAATCAACATAATGCTAAAAAGCTGAGATGCAAATTAATATAAAATCACAAAACATTGTCAAAATCTTGCTCAATGATAAATGAACATCTAAGATTGAAGATTTGAAATAGGTTTTGTCAAGACCAACAAATAAACAACCAAAGACAACCAAAAATAGAGAATCCAAACTAGTTCACAAACATAGATTAGATGAAATACAATAGGTATCAAAAGATTACATCCAAATCCAAAAAGAGATTGAAGCTCTTACCTTCTCCCCCTTGGGATTTGAGTTTCTATGCTGAAAAATATCTCTCTAATAATATCTAACTTGTAAAAACTAAAACTTATTCTCAAAAGTGTGAAAAATTCTATTTATACACATTCAGGAATTTCACAGTTCGCAAAGCGAACCTTTCGTTCGCACAACGAATGGCAAAAATAGGCAGCTGAGGTGCCTCTGAATAGTTAAACTGCCACATAATTATTTCATAACTTCGCAATGCCAAGGATAGTTCGCAAAGCGAACACTCACTTTCAAATTTGCAAAGCGAACTTTAGCTCTTTTTTCCTCTGCCATAATTCTGGGACCATTCGCTGGGACCTCGCTAGCCTTCGCAAAGCGAACCTTCGCTAGCTAATTCGCAAAGCAAACTTCTAAAAGTTTTCCCCTGTTCTTTGACAGCTTGCACCACTTTCTTGTGTCTTACAACTTTGATCATTTATGCCTTTTACTGCACAATAACACACACATTACAAGCACCAAAGGTATATTCTCAAGGTTAGAAGAACAACAACAATCATTAGTAAAACTAATGAAAACATGAGAAAAGAGAAGAAAAAGTGCAAAGAAAGATATGTCAGTTTTAAGTAAAATCTGTACCAAACACATTGCAGAACGAAAGAACAGAACCATCATGAACATGGTGAGAAGTATGTTGATTGGAAAGCACTTACCCAATGAATTATGGGGAGAAGCGGTTTCGACGGTAACATACATTTTGAACAGATGTCCGACGAAGAAGCTTGAAGGAATCACACCAGAAGATTATTGGTCTGGTGTCAAGCCTAGCCTCAGTCACTTGAAGGTGTTTAGATCTATAGCACATAGACATGTCCCAGATCAGTTGAGAAGGAAGCTTGATGACAAGTCAAATCAGATGATCTTGATAGGATATCATTCGACTGGAGGTTACTAACTGTTCGACCCAGTGAATAAGCAGGTAGTGATCAGCAGGGATGTGATCATAGATGAGCTTAAAGAATGGTATTGGACTAAGAATGCCAAGAAGGATTCAGTGAGAATCTCTTGTGAAGAACCAGCCACTGAAGTCGAAAGAGAAGTTCGACAGGAACAAGTCAAAGATGAAGCGGGTCCAAGCAGACCTCAACGAACAAGACACTTGCCTGCAAGATTGCAAGAATGTGTAATTACATCAGATGATGTGGTTGATGAAGAGGGTGAGCTGGTACATTATGCTTTCTATGCAGATGTTAAACCAGTCAATACAACTGAGGCATTGAAAGATTCGAAGTGGGTGAAAGCAATGAATGAGGAGTTAGAGTCCATCGAAGTTAACAACACCTGGTCACTTGTTGAGTTTCCTCAAGGCAAGAAGGCAATTGATGTGAAGTGGGTTTACAAGGTGAAGGTGAATCCTAGAGGAGAAGTAACTCGACACAAGGCGAGACTTGTGGCAAAAGGATTTCTACAAAAGGAAGGAATCAACTTCGATGAAGTGTTCGCACCTGTTGCTAGGATCGAAACAATCAGGTTTGTTGTTGATCTAGCAAATATGAACAATTGGCACACATGTTAGATGGACGTGATGTGTGCATTCTTTAATGGCCCATTTGATGAAGAAGTTTATGTCGCACAACCAGCTGGGTATGTGAAACGAGGCAAAGAAGGAAAAGTGTGCAGGCTGCATAAAGCCCTGTATGGACTTAAGCAAGCTCCAAGAGCTTGGAATAAGAAAATTGACAGCTTCTTAAGGGAGAAGGAATTTGTGAAGTGAACGACTGAGCATGGAGTGTATGTAAGGAGAAGCAATAATGAATTGCTTATACTATGCCTCTATGTCGATGATTTGTTGATAACAGTGAGTTGCAAGAAGGAGATCGAAGATTTCAAACATGACCTGAGTGAGGAGTTTGAAATGTCAGACTTGGGAAATCTCTCATATTTCCTTGGCATCGAATTCTACAAGACTAGTAAAGGTTTGATGATGCACCAAAGAAGATATGCAGGCGAAATACTCAAGAGATTTGAGATGCAAGATTGCAACCCAACTTCGACTCCAGTTGAGACCATGTAAGACCCTAATTTTTTACCCCTAAGATTCCACATATCATTCACATCTCATTTTGCATCTTATACCACAAACAAGATCATACATTGGTTCCCTTGTCCCTCTCATCTTTGGGTTTATGCCTTGCAGGGTTTACTGGGCATCTGTGTGTTTCCTATTCACTTTATTGCTTCATTTGTTTATATTTTACTAACCTTAACCAAAACCCAAAAATATTTTGTTTTCTATCACTAACAATTTTAGGGGAAGAACAGGTTAAAAATATCAAAGACCAGTCCCTCAGCTCAAATGAATTTCATCTGAACAATGTCAAAGTTGATCTGCAAACAATTCAAAATTCATCTGATCAAGAGTTTCCAAGATTTAATTAATTACTATTCAAGAGACTCCAAGGTTCATGTGTTTATGTCCATGCCTTCTTTGACAAGCAAAAGAATCAAGCCAAACCACAACAGTGCATTCAAAAGGGGTATTTTTTTTCAAAATTTGCATTAAGTAACCGGTTAGCAGATATGCAGTAACCGGTTACCCTCGTGGAATTTTGAAAAAAATTAGCAAATTCAAATTCAGCAATTTTCACACCAATTCTCATCATTTTGATCACATTTAGAATATTCTAGACCACCTTATTTTAATTCCATACATCATCATAATTAATTCCTACCATACACCTTCACTAATCACCACTCTTTTATGAATTTCCCTACAAATTCAAATTCCAAGCCTAATTTCCAATTCCAAACCAAATTCCAACCCACCAAATTTCCAAGCCTAAACTCTACAAATAGAGCCCTCGTTTCATTCATTCTACAAGCTTTTGAGAGCCAAATTCACCTTGCTAAAATTTCATTCAATTTTTTGATAGCCAACAAACCTCTTGCAAATTCTCTTCCCAACCACAAATTTCACTAAAGCTCGCTTTTCTTCTTTTGAAAGTTAACAAGAATTCACATTGATTCTTGTTCAACTTTGAGCTAAACCTTCATCCAAACTTGTTTTCTTCATCAATTCTCATAGATCAAGGCTTTGGTGTTTAGATCTTGAAGCAATTTGAAGGAATTTACAGATTTGAAGTGGTAATTCATCTTCCACCATTGTTGAAGCTTCATCTTCATCTTTCATAATGTAGATCTTTGGAGATCTTTGTTACTTGATCCTTTGCATCTTGTAATTGTGTTTAATTACTGTTTTTCACTGTTATTTTACTTTAAATTTTGTGCAATTTGAGTTCCATGATCACAAGTTGTTTGTAAAAAGTTTTGAAAATGGATCATGCTGAATTTTGCATAATTTCTGCATTCTGGTGCAGAGTAACCGATTAGTAGATATGCAGTAACCGATTACTCTGTGTTAATTTTGAAAAACTGCGTTTATTTTGAACTAAGTAACCGATTAGCAGATATGCAGTAACCGGTTACTTCGAAACAGAATGCACATTTTGGCTTGTTTTTGGGACTGTTTTGGTTCCTTTTCCATTTTCTTCCCTTTCCTTTTGTTCTTAGCCTTATATCACATATTTGTATCGTTTAATTTGGCTTTTTCTTCATCTATTTCTCTTTTCTTTTGATCGATGAAAGTCTTATGGATCTTAGAATTCCTTTGTTGAATTTTTGATCAAGACGAGATCGTCACCTATTTTCTTTTCGTGCGGTATTGCTTTCGGATGACGATCTACATATTGTTCATCTAGCATGCATTAGCACAAAGAGCTATTGATCGGCCTCATTGTAGGGTAATTACTCTGTAAATTACTCGGCGATTTCTTAACATAGCGCAACATGTCCCGTATCGGAAAACAACTCAATGTTGATTGATTTTTTGTATTAGGTTCAAATTCTATGAAGCTTGTTGTTGTAGAGGCTTTGATTCTATCAATCTTCTAACAAGTCTTCATTAACCTTGACCTAAGTACATTATTGATCACTTACTCTAACAACTAATCACTAACTTCTAACTTTTACTTTTACAATTCCTTCTCGCTCCCTATCTCTCTTTTACTTTTATGCTCCATTATTATCATTTCATATCATGTTTATGCTTCCGCAATTTTTCCTTTGTCCACTTGGACACATGTTTATGCTTATGCCTTTTTCTCTTTGTCCACTTGGACCAAAAACATTAATAAAGGCCAAAACCTCTAAAAAAACTCGTGTTTCTAATCTTGGACTATGATTACTATCCTTTGCAATGGACATGGAATTTTGCACCTAGAGCTTGGACTTCAATGTTATTCTTGGATCCCTGGACTTAGAACTAGGACCTTTTCCCTTTGCTTTGGAATTATGGTTCGAAGACTTTGAAGACTTGTGCTTTTGCTTGGTTTATGGTGAAGACAACTACATTTGTGGTTAGATCTTTCTTATCCTTAGCTTTTACTTTATGCTTTAGGATAGTCACTTCTTCTCCTCCCCATTCTTCAATTTTCAAAACTCTCTCTCTTTTTCAAAACCTTCTTGATTTCAAACTATTACCTCTTTCATAATCAAACCATGACTTTGTCAAGTGATTTTACTCTTTTCCTTTGATTTCTTAACAAATGCTAAACTACATAAGCATATTAACACTTTTTTCAAAAGACTTTAAAAAACACCAAACTCATTCAAACCTCTTTTGTGCCCTTGTGCACTTTTCCTTTAAAACTTTTTCATAAGTTTAGACATGATTCATTTCTTTAAGTGGAATTATTCGCTTGGAAATGACGACTTGTCTTTACATTTAAAATCAACCAAAACAAAAAAATTTCATTCTTTGTACCACGAACTACGGGGTTTTGATCCTACATTGCACATCGTGGGTACGTAGGCATGAGGCGACAAGTCTCTCCAAACATAAAAATCTTAAAAACAATTTCTCTTCTCATCTCCTCAATCTCTTTTCAAACAAGCAATTTTCAGACCAAAAGCGTAAATATTTCAAAGGGTTCCTATAGAATACTATAGACGTTTTAGGTGTTAATACCTTCCCTTAACGTAACCAACCCCCTTACCCAGTCTCTGTTCACTTGTTCTTGTTTTAGAGCTTGTGTAGGTTTTGTTCACTCTTTTTCCTTTCCTTTTTGGATAAAATAAAAGTGCGGTGGCGACTCTTGCTTTTTTGAGTTAAGTTAATCAATAACTTACACTCACGATTTTGCCGCTACGGAAAAGTGGCGACTCTGCTGGGGATCTTCCCTTGAGGGGTTTAGCCTACTTTGATTTATTTATTGCTTTTTTTTCCTGATTTTCTTGTTATTTGTTTGTTCTGTTTGGGAATTCTTCTGTGTGGTGAGATAAGCCCAATACCCAGGCTTGAGTATACACCAAAGACTAGGGTGGAAAGTAGTGGGACCTCCGCGCCATCTTGGTACGTTTGGTGTTCACGAAATTCACATCCAGACAAGGTTTTCTTGGGAGATATTCTAACGTGTGCGTCTTGCGTATTTCGGGGTATTGATCTAGAGAGCTGTCGACTCTGGCGAAAATTTCCCCGAGGACTCAGTAGATGCACTCCTCCCAAGAGGTAGTAATGGCAGACCAGAAATGGCAAACCTGTTATGCTTCTTGATCCGAGGACCCGAAGCTGAGAACTTTAGAATCCTTTAACCCATCTTGACCTTATTAGGACGTGTTGCGGTGGCTATTCAGGTGCAGACTTGAATCAGTTGTTACACGATACCACACTCAGACGAGACTCTCTTGAAAATATTATTGACTACCAAGAAGTTGGGAACTCGATAATATCCGAAAGATGGGTTGTAGACTCTGGGAACTTCTTTAGAACCTTGTTCGGCAGGTGTTATACCCTTAGTACATACCTTTGTGGGTTGGTTCTTAACCTTGACTCCATGCTCGTGGCTCGAACCTTTGGACCTATGTGCTTTGAGTGATCTTGTTTGTGGTTGTTGCATCTATGAGCATATATATGCATTCTTCCAAGTTGCCTCAGAAACTCATTTCAACTGTCTCCTTCTTCAGTTATTTGTCCACCGTCAAGATGTTTCCTCAACACAACTATGGAACTAGAGCTGCTGTCAGATTGAAAATGGAAAAGCAAGAACAACACAACGCTGAAGTCAGAATGGAAATTGATGAGTTGAAGGCCGGCATGACTAAGCTCACAGAAATGATGCAAGTTCTGATTGCTAGAGGTAAACCACCTCAGAGGACCGTGATCTCTGAAATCTCAACTGCTGCTGTTGACCCTCCACTAACTCAACAACCAGCTTCTACTTGGCCAGAATTTGGGTTACCTCCAAATTACTCGCCACCCTTTACAACTACTCTTGTGTTTGTCCCGTCTGTACTGCCAGTATCTTCAGCTTCATTATTCACTGAACCTCAACCTGTTGTGCATTCTGTTGCTCAAGCTATTCCTGAGAATCCTCCTTTCGTGTACCATGTTGCTGGTCCACAATCTGAAAGTCAGGGAGAGCCTGGATACATTGAAGAAGTCAGAGAGCAATGGAAAACTCTAGACAAAAGGATAGAGTCGTGGAAGGAAGTGATGTCTTTAGTGCTGCCGCAATGGACATGTGCTTGGTTTCAGACTTGGTTATGCCTGCAAAATTCAAAACTCCTGATTTTGAGAAATACAAGGGGCACACCTGTCCTAGAAGCCACTTCGTGATGTACTGCCGCAAGATGGTTGCTCATGCCAAAAATGACAAACTACTTATTCACTGTTTCCAAGACAGCTTGAGTGGGGCTTCAATGAAATAGTATATGGGACTTGAGAAGAACCGTATCCAAAGCTGGAATGACTTGGCTGATGCTTTCTTAAAGCAGAATAAGTATAATCTGGACATGGCACCTGATCGCCGTTAATTGCAGAATATGTCTCAGAAAGAAAAAGAATCCTTTAAGGAGTACGCTCAGCGCTGGAGAGAGCTAGCTGCTCAAGTGGAGCCACCCTTGGCTGAAAAAGAATTGACTGGATTGTTCATGGACACTCTTCAGCCACTCTTTTGGGAAAAGATGATAGATATTGTATCATCTGGTTTTGCTGACCTAATCACTATTGGAGAAAGACAAGAAGGTATCAAGAAAGGAAAGATTACCAATTCTGAAGCCTTTAGCGGTGCTAAAAAGTATGCTGGGAATTTTCAAAAGAAAAAGGATGGTGATACCTATGCTGTTTCAGTTGAAGGGAAACCTCGTCGGAGGCAACAACAATATGTAGCTGCAATTTCTCCTGTTGTCAATGATCAACCAGTTCAAGCTCCTCGTCAGGCTGTTAGACAAAATCAGAATCGCAATATGGTTAACTTTGATCCTATCCCGATGTCCTACACTGAGTTGTATCCATGTCTTGTAAAGAAATGTTTGATTACAACGAGGGATCTACCTCCTCCTCCAAATCCTCTCCCAGCCGGCTATAGGGCTGATCTTCACTGTGAGTTCCGTCGAGGTGGGGCAGGTCATAACTTCGAAAGTTGCTATGCATTGAAAGCTAGAGTACAAGAATTGGTGAACTCAAAGATTATAACTTTTCTTGATGATAATCCCAATGTTGTCAACAATCCTTTGCCAGAGCATGCCAAGTGAGGTTTGAGTCATTTCAGACGGATTATCTCCTAAAGCCAATGTTTCAGACAGGATAGCTCATCCTTGTTGCTGATTAATCACTAGGCCTTGTTTCTTTCTGTTTGCATTTTTCTTTGATTGTATTGACTGTTTGCTTTTGAACTTTATTTGTACTTTCATGGTAATTTCAATGAAATGAGCATTACAATGTTTTGATTCAATTCATTTATATCCAATGTGTACATCTTTATGCTTTCTTTTTCACAAAACAAAATATATCTCCTGTTCACTTTCTTTATCAAGCTTTTGTTTATGCAAAGATTGGAGGGAGGATGATGAAAGCAAAATACCTAAAATTGTTGGATTGTATGCTTTCAATTTAAATATGGCTGATGATGTACAGGTATTGTTTCAACTCCCAAACACTGGAGAAATAAGGAAGTTAATCCCTTGTCAACCCTTTTGAGCCTAGAAGTTGGAGTTTCTTTCTGTATGAAAAAACCCGCAATCTTAACTTGGGGATGGGTAGTTCTCAGTTAATTTGGCTATGCATTCAAATTCAAGTGAATCATTCAAGACACCTTTCAATAAAGGTTGCAATCACAAAGCTTTCCTTCGCACACATTAAAGAAGTGTCGAAGATGTATTTCAAGTCAAAAGCCAATGATGGTTCACTGTAATCATTAAGTCAGGCAGTCACCATCTTTCAAAAAAAAAAGAGAATGAAAAAAATCAAAATGAAAGGCTCGCTAAGTCAAAACCTATGAAGGAGACTTAGGCAAAAATTGGGGCATCCCGCTGACTGTAAGCTCAAATGACACAGTTCAGGCAAAATTTAGGGATAACAAAAGAAAAATCAAGAGGTTACCAAAATCCTCAAAGACAAAACGAGTTGACTGAGGTCCTCATCAAAAACAACAAAATGTTGTAAGAAAGAGTGACTGCCATCTCAAAAATCTCTTGAGCCATCATCATAACAATGTTGCAATTCCAAAATCACTTGGAACCTGAATGCATAGTTTGAATTAAATGAGCATAGGACTGAAGATCATCACGAAGAATGGGTTGGGTACAAATAAACTTTGGGCATATATCCTTTGTTTCGAAAACAGTGAACCAAACCACGTTACAACCTTCAAAAGACCTAATTGAAGCCATGTTTCTTTTGAAAGCATACTACAGCAAGGTTGCGTAAATTGACTCCTAAGTTTGTTGCCAAACATTTGCTTTGATGTCTTACCATTGCTTTCTCTTTCATTTTGTATGTCTAAACCTCCGTGTTTTGACAAGTGATTCATTTGCTTTACATCAATAATATCATTCCAAAAAAGATTTTTAATTTCAAAATTGCATGAGCTTTGCATTAAAATTACCATGTTTGTTTGAATAATCCTATTTGCAGGCAAACTTTCCTCATCAAGAAAATTTCAAACAGTTGAGAAACTTGGTCAGTGATCCTATCAGGGGCACATTACTTCCAGATCCTGTTGTGAATTAATTCAAGATTTGTTGCTCAGTGCAAGTTATTCTCATAATTGGTTAGCCATAAGATCTCTTTCAAGACCCATACTGAGTTTAGCCTTCTCAATATTCATTTCAAGAACTGAAGCCATGATCAGTTCATCCCCTGCAATATTCAGGCTGAAGCAATGATCAGTTTATTCTCAACAATCATTTCAAGAATTGAAGCCATGATCAGTTCATTTTTCCCCTGCAACAGTCTTTTCAAAAATTGAAGCTATGATCAGTTTATTTTCATCAGTCAATCAATCTGGGGCAATCTTCTTCAAGAATCCTCAAGATGTCCTTCCTCAAAAGACCATCAGCCTGATACAATTCATAAGTGTGACAGAGATGTGTTCAACATCTTCTCTCCAAGCAGAGTGGGCAGTGTTCCCTGTGTTGAGGAATCAGAGTTCCTTTCTTCCCTCACAAAAGAGTCTACCTAAGTTGTCTCAATCATCTGCTTTGCATACATAAATCATTCATATATCATACATAGAAAGATTTTCATAGCTCAAAGTGTGTTTCGCGCTCATATGTATTTCCTGAGGTCCTGTTATTATCAACATCTTACCTTGTGATCAAAGACCAACTTACTTGGCACCTACCTAAACATTGCCTGTTTTTTCACCTAGTGATATTCCTGGATGTCTTGTTTACCTGTTTTATTTCTTTCCAGTGCCATTCCTGGATGTTGTCATTTACCTGTCTTCTATTGCTGTTGTTAGATGTTTGTCTTCTTTCACTCCAGTGCCATTCCTGGATGTCTGTCTCTTTTGATCTCCAGTGCCATTCCTGGATATCTTGTTCCTCTTGTTCCTCCCAGTGCTATTCCTAGAAGTTATGTCTCTCTTATATAATCCCCATCATACTTTGCTTGGATATCTTTCAATGTCATTCCTGAAAGATTTATCTGTTCATTCAGTGCTGTTCCTGAATGAGTTTTCTCCGTTGCATTCAGTGTCATTCCTGGATGTCTTTCTCACTATCATTCAATGCCATTCTTGAATGTAGTGATTTACCTTTACCTTTCAGTGCCATTCCTGAAAGTCCCTGCTCACTTTATTCAATGCCAGTCTTGGATATCGTGAACCCTTTTTATCCAATGCCATTCTTGGATACTTCTGATATATTTTCCAGAACTTTTCTCACTTCATACAATGCCATTCTTGGATGTTGTGATTTCTTTTGTCCGATGCCATTCTTGGACACCTTTTCCTCAACAGATTCCAATGTTATTCTTGGATATCTTTGATGTTTACCCTCTTTTGTCCAATGCCATTCTTGAACACCTTTTCTCCACCCAAGTCCAATGCTATTCTTGGATATTTCTGATATTTAACCTTGCCATCCAATGCCATTCTTGGATGTCCCCAGTGAAGTTTTCAAATGGAATTTTGTTTCTATCCAATGCTATTCTTGGATGTTTCTGATGTTTACTGTTGCCTCATTCAATGCCATTTTTGAATGTTGTAGCGCCTCCATCCAATGCCATTCTTGGATATCTTATCCCCAATAGAATGTTTTTCACCTCCATCCAATGTTATTCTTGGATGACGTTGTTGCTTTTACCAAAAACTATCTTGTTGTTGTCCAATGCCATTCTTGGACATCTTTTGATATACCTTTTATCTCGTTCGTAGTTTCTATCCAATGCCATTCTTGGATGTTACTACTCATCTTCCAGGGTCTTGTCCCTCTCTTTCCAACTATTGATGGATACTTCTTGTCACCTTGATAGATCTCTAGAAATAACTTGTGTTCCCCAGCGTGTCCTTTCGCGCCATCTCTTTCAATGTTCCGTAAATCCCTTGTTACAAGTTTCCCCGCAGAGTGTTTCATCCTTTGCATTCATATCATCTTGTGGCATCTTAGGGCTAAAAAATATAGCTTTTTGTATTTAAGTATCTTCATATCTCCCGATAGAAGAGACTTAAATAGGTGCAGCTATAAGACCCTAATTTTTTACCCCTAAGATTCCACATATCATTCACATCTCAGTTTGCATCTTATACCACAAACAAGATCACACATTGGTTCCCTTGTCCCTCTCATCTTTGGGTTTATGCCTTGCAGGGTTTACTGAGCATCTGTGTGTTTCATATTCACTTTATTGCTTCATTTGTTTATATTTTACTAACCTTAACCAAAACCCAAAAATATTTTGTTTTCTTTCACTAACATTTTCAGGGGAAGAACAGGTTAAAAATATCAAATACCAGTCCCTCAGCTCGAATGAATTTCATCTGAACAATGTCAAAGTTGATCTGCAAATAATTCAAAATTCACCTGATCAAGAGTTTTCAAGATTTAATTGATTACTATTCAAGAGACTCCAAGGTTCATGTGTTTATGTCTATGCCTTCTTTGGCAAGCAAAAGAATCAAGCCAAACCACAACAGTGCATTCAAAAGGAGTATTTTTTTCAAAATTTGCACTAAGTAATCGGTTAGCAGATATGCAGTAACCGGTTACCCTCGTGGAAATTTGAAAAAAATTAGTAAATTCAAATTCATCAATTTTCACACCAATTCTCATCATTTTGATCACATTTGGAATATTTTAGACCACCTCATTTTAATTCCATACATCATCATAATTAATTCCTACCATACACCTTCACTAATCACCACTCTTTTATGAATTTCTCTCCAAATTCAAATTCCAAGCCTAATTTCCAATTCCAAACCAAATTCCAAACCACCAAATTTCCAAGCCTAAACTCTATAAATAGAGCCCTCATTTCATTCATTCTACAAACTTTTAAGAGCCAAATTCACCTTGCTAAAATTTCATTCAAGTTTTTGATAGCCAACAAACCTCTTGCAAATTCTCTTCCCAGCCACAAATTTCACTAAAGCTCGCTTTTCTTCTTTTGAAAGTTAACAAGAATTCACATTGAATCTTGTTCAACTTTGAGCTAAACCTTCATCCAAACTTGTTTTCTTCATTAATTCTCATAGATCAAGGCTTTGGTGTTTGGATCTTGAAGCAATTTGAAGGAATTTTCAGATTTGAAGTGGTAATTCATCTTCCACCATTGTTGAAGCTTCATCTTCATCTTCCATAATGTAGATCTTTGGAGATCTTTGTTACTTATTCCTTTGGATCTTGTAATTGTGTTTAATTGTTGTTTTTCACTGTTATTTTACTTTAAATTTCGTGCAATTTCAGTTTCACGATCACAAGGTGTTTGTAAAAAAATTTGAAAATGGATAATGCTGAATTTTGCACAATTTTCTGCATTCTGGTGCAGAGTAACCGGTTAGCAGATATGCAGTAACCAGTTACTCTGTGCTAATTTTGAAAAACTGCGCTTATTTTGAACTAAGTAACCGGTTAGCAGATATGCAGTAACCGGTTACTTCGAAACAGAACGCACATTTTGGCTTGTTTTTGGAACTGTTTTGGTTCCTTTTCCATTTTCTTCCCTTTCCTTTTGTTCTTAGCCTTAGATCACATAATTGTATGGTTTAATTTGGATTTTTCTTCATCCATTTCTCTTTTCTTTTGATCGATGAAAGTTTTTTGGATCTTAGAATTCCTTTGTTGAATTTTTTATCAAGACGAGATCGTTGCCTATTTTCTTTTCGTGCGGTATTGCTTTCGGATGACGATCTACATATCGTTCATCTAGCATGCATTAGCATAAAGAGCTATTGACCGACCTCATTGTAGGGTAATTACTCCGTAAATTACTCGGCGATTGCTTAATATAGCGCAACATGTCCCGTATCGGAAAGCAACTCAATGTTGATTGATTTTTTGTATTAGGTTCAAAATCTATGAAGCTTGTTGTTGTAGAGGCTTTGATTCTATCAATCTTCTAACAAGTCTTCATTAACCTTGACCTAAGTACATTATTCAATCATTATTGATCACTTACTCTAACAACTAATCACGAACTTCTAACTTTTACTTTTACAATTCCTTCTCCCTCCCTATCTCTCTTTTACTTTTATGCTCCATTATTATCATTTCATATCATGTTTATGCTTCCCCAATTTTTCCTTTGTCCACTTGGACACATTTTTATGCTTATGCCTTTTTCTCTTTGTCCACTTGGACCAAAAACATTAATAAAGGCCAAAACCTCTAAAAAACTTGTGTTTCTAATCTTGGACAATGGTTACTATCCTTTGCAATGGACATGGAATTTTGCACCTAGACCTTGGACTTCAATGTTATTCTTGGATCCCTGAACTTAGAACTAGGACCTTCTCCCTTTGCTTTGGAATTATGGTTCGAAGACTTTGAAGACTTGTGCTTTTGCTTGGTTTATGGTGAAGACAACTACATTTGTGGTTAGATCTTTCTTATCCTTAGCTTTTACTTTATGCTTTAGGATAGTCACTTCTTCTCCTCCCCATTCTTCAATTTTCAAAACTCTCTCTCTTTTTCAAAACCTTCTTGATTTCAAACTATAAACCTTGACTTTGTCAAGTGATTTTACTCTTTTTCTTTCATTTCTTAACAAATGCTAAACTACATAAGCATATTGACACTTTTTTCAAAAGACTTTAAAAAACACCAAACTCATTCAATCCTCTTTTGTGCCCTTGTGCACTTTTCCTTTAAAACTTTTTCATAAGTTTAGACATTATTCATTTCTTTAAGCGGAATTATTCGCTTGGAAATGACGACTTGTCTTTACATTTAAAATCAACCAAAACAAACAAATTTCATTCTTTGTACCACGAACTACGAGGTTTTGATCCTACATTGCACATCGTGGGTACGTAGGCATGAGGCGACAAGTCTCTCCAAACACAAAAATCTTAAAAACAATTTCTCTTCTCATCTCCTCAATCTCTTTTCAAACAAGCAATTTTCAGACCAAAAGCGTAAATATTTCAAAGGGTTCATATAGAGTACTATAGACGTTTTGGGTGCTAATACCTTCCCTTAACGTAACCAACCCCCTTACCCAGTCTCTGTTCACTTGTTCTTGTTTTAGAGCTTGTGTAGGTTTTGTTCGCTCTTTTTCCTTTCCTTTTTGGATAAAATAAAAGTGCGGTGGCGACTCTTGCTTTTTTGAGTTAAGTTAATCAGTAACTTACACTCACGATTTTGCCGCTACAGACCAGACTGCAACTGTCGAAGGATTCAGATGAAGATGATGCCAACCCAACCCAATACAGAAGAATTATTGGGACACTTAGATACCTTTGTCACACTAGGCCTCACTTAGCATACAGTGTGGGTGTGGTAAGTAGATTCATACAGAAGCCAAAGGTATCACACCTAGCAGCAACGAAGAGGATACTGAGGTATCTAAAAGGAACTCTCGACTATGACATTTTGTTTCCTGCAGCAGATGAAGGAAAAGAATACAAGTTAGTGGGATACATCGACTCTAGCTAGTGTAGTGATGTTGAGGATAGAAAATCCACAGCTGGATATGTGTTTATGTTAGGTGGTGCACCAGTTGCTTGGAGTTCGAGAAAGGAGCTAGTAGTGGCATTGTCATCATGCGAAGCAGAATATATAGATGCTTCTCTTTCTGCATGTCAAGCAACCTGGATGGTGAACTTGGTCAAAGAGATTACAGGGAAGAGTCACGGAGCAATTACCATGAAGATCGACAACATGTCAGCTATCAACTTGGCGAAGAATCCAATAGCACACGGTCGAAGCAAGCACATCGAAATGAGGTTCCATTATCTTCGAGAGCAGGTAGCAGAAGGGAAGATGAACTTGGAACACTGCAGAACTGAGAATCAGATTGCAGATACCATGACGAAGGGAGTGCAGGTCGAAGTTTTCAGAAGACTAAGAGCCATGTTGAATGTAGACAGCTTAGACATAATGAATTAGGTGGTGGGTTGAGTTGTAATTCCTTGTGTCGAAGCAGTATAGCTCGACAGAAACAAGGAGCAGACGAATTGTGATAATGTGTGTGTCAAGTTGTAATATTGTGTCGAAGTGTCGAAAGAGGTTCCTTCACACAGGATTTCGACTTAGGCCTATTTTAGTAATGTTAACTATTTTGGGCTTTTATAGTTTTGAGCCTTGGCTTGGGGTGCAAGCTAACCTAAATCTATAAATAGAGAGAAACCCTTATTTTTGTAAGTAGAAGTAGAACAGACTCAGATTTGAGAACATGTATTCACAGTTTGCAGTTGCAAGTGAAATAACAGAATTTCCACAGATTGTGGGCAGAGAGTTCTCTGCAGAAATTGTTCATCTTCTCCTCCAACGATTTTTCTCTTCCTTCTCTTTCTATTCTTTCTCAATCTTTTTCATTGCCATTGCGTCTTTGTGAACAATCTTGAGATCAATATTGAATAGGAATCCCAAAAGGTTTTTGGTTAATTCCAACAATTCCTATATATTAAACAACAAACAAATTACAGTAAACATAACACACAAGTCTTTGAGTACATGTCAATTACCTCTTCTAAAGCGTTATCTCCATGCTTATATAATATATAGTTATAAACAAACTAGTTAGATTCCAAAACACACAATCATCAAACCCAAAGGCATTCAAATATGGATTTAGACAAAAGAAAACCGCACAATAATGCCACAATGCTATTAAATAACAAACCCCAAAACTCACAAAAGTAAATTTAAACAATAAAAAACAGCAACTGATTGAGTCTTAATATTAATAGTTGATTTGAAATATAACTTCACGATTCAGCGACGGAGAAGTGACGACAATTGAAAAAGGATAGAAGTGGAAGGAGAAATGGAAGAAGACTGGGATTGGATTTTGAAGACGAGAAAGAGGCTATGTATTGGATATTCTTCTCTCTTCTGCTGAGTGAGAAAAAGAGAAAACAACGTGAGAGAAAACTACGTGTGTTGCAATTGATGGGTGACAAAAAAAACCCTTATCACAAATTTGCATGTTGAGTTGGTACCTTTGAAATTCAACAATGCTCTTGGATTTTGAAGAACATATTGAAAATAAGAGATAAAGTAGGAAGAACCAAACATTGGGAAGTTGTTATGCATAATCATAAGTATCAAACTCCCATAATGTATAGAGAATGGAAAATGCTTAGTGGTACGAAAGCATTAAAAGACGAAACCAACTAAGTATATGTATTTAGTAACTGCAATATCATATCCCCATGATTTCCTCACAAGGCAAAGATGACTTATTGACCCACCAATGCAAACAATACAACTCAACATTCTTGCAATTCGTTAAATGCATATGTCAATAACATATAGCATTACTCATAGAGAATTGACAGGTGAAAAAAAGCAAGTAACTTGGATGAACATTATACTCAATAACTATGTTAGACCAAAGGCAAACTTTATTCTTTTGGCTTGCACTATTATTAATTTTATGCCATATCTATATAGATAATCTATATTATTATTAATCTTATGAACTATTTTTTTTTTAATAAGACAATTGATTCAAGTATCTTATATTAGGCTTAATTACGTTAAGTATATTTATAAACAAAAGTTACTTTTTAGATACATTGAATAATTAATGTATTTGATCTATATATTAGACCAGATACATTAATTATTCAATGTATCTAAAAAGTAACTTTTGCTTATAATATGGAACATATGAGTAAGAAACACTAAACAAACAAATAGTGTAAAAAGTAGATCTATAATCTTTTGTATTTTTTAGTCGTTAAATTGAGATACATGATATTAACATTTATATGAGTTGTCATCTCATTAATTATATTTCAATTAATAATAATTTCAGTCCCACCATATCTACAAACACGTATAATGTTTTGTTTTTATAAATTCAATCTAAATTAAAGTAGAAAATTACAATAGTGGAAGAGAAAGATCTCACCAAAGATAAATTAAATTAGGAGAATCTAAAATCTGGGAGGTCATTACTCCTATTATGGTTGTTTCGTGTTGGTCCCATTTGAAGGATTGGAATGCTAAACTTAAAGGTCGGAGTAAATCGGGCAAGGTTAACGCAATTTGGTTTATTACTTGTTGGTCCCTTTGGAGATCGCGAAACAACATTTTGTTCAATGATGCCTTGTATAGTGTTGACGACATTGTTAGCGATGTCAAAATTGTCTCGTGGAATTGGTTAATCTTAGGGCAAGATGATAGTAGAAAGTGTAGGCTTTATGAATGGCATAAGTTTCCATTCGACTACTTGTAATTAGTCTCCTTCTGATTTGAGGAGCGTGTTTTGGTTTGAGATTCTATTAATCTCCTATTAATGAATTGCTTATCAAAAAAAAAATCTGGGAGGTCATGTTGTAATGTCTATGGTTTTCCAATTTGTCTCCGCATAAATTTTATTCCTTCTATGCATGCAAGAAATCATATTTAAATTACAATTTAACCATTTGTTCATGAGACCCTTAGGAATTTTAACCAAATGCTTGACTGACATAATTAGTTCCTTACGACAATCCAAAAACGTTTCCTTTGGAGTGGTTTAATGGCCAAAAAAGGAGTGTCTTAGGTTAGATGGAATGTCATTTGTAAAAGCAAAGAAGACGGAGGGCTCGGGATTAAAGATTTAAAGTTGTTTAACGCTGCTCTGCTTTTCAAATGGGTGTGGAAAATTGTTTCGGCAGAAGATTTCGTTTGGAGAGACTTTATGCGTTGTAGATATAAAAATTATGTGCTCGATTTTCATGTTGGCGTGCTTCCTAAGTATGACTTTCCGCCATCTTTATGGTGGAAAGATTTATTCTCTATTGCAGGTTTTTGCAGCAGACATCGGTTCTCTGATTTGATGTCTTATGAAGTCGGCAATGGCGAAACAGTCCCGTTCTGGAGTGCTCGTTGGCTTGGCTCATCAACTCTGGCGTCCTTATATCCTGAAGTTTGGAATGCGGTTTCAAATTTTGATAGCTGGGTTGCTGATGGCGTTTTAAGTGAAGGGCTTTGGAGGTGGCAGTTGCGTTCTTCCCAAGAGTCAGTTCCTGTTGCTTTACAATCCCAAGTCTCATCTATTCTGGCCGGGTTGAATGATGTTAGGCTGGCCGTAGGCGAGAAGGATGAGGTCGTTTGGTCGCTTGAAACTTCTGGTCAATTTTCTGTTTCTCTCTATATTCTTTTTTAGCAGAAGAACGAAGGCATGAATCATTGGAGTTGTGGGGAGAATTTGAAAGCGGCGTTCAACTTGGTTTGGATGGCTCTAGTTCCTCATAAAGTCAGAGTGTTCGGTTGGAGGATGTTTCTCAACAAACTTCCGACTCGCGAGAACCTTGCTCATAGAGGTATTATAAACAATCCAAATGCTTTGGTCTGTCTGTTCTGTTTCCTAGAGTTGGAAACTTCTGAACATATTTTCTTCTATTGTAAAAAATCTGTGTTGGTGTGGAAATATGTTTTTAAATGGTTAGGAATTGAGGAATTCCTTTTAGGGGACGCCATTAATCACTTCTCTTTTTGGATGGACGGTTGTGTGTAGAAGAAACTTATTATAGGGAATGCGGCAGGGATTTGGTTATTGGTTTGTTGGGTTATTTGGATGTCTAGGAATAACATTATGTTTAGAGACGAATTTTGTGATCTCGATTCTATTACTAGCCGAATCGTTTTGTTTTCTTGGTGGTGGATAGGAAAGAAGGGTACAAATGCTCCTAATTGTAACTATTACACGTGGGTTAAAGCACCCCTTGATTTTTTGTAGGTCCGTTTTTTAGTTTTGTGGCCGTTGTGTAATTGTGTAGGGCACTATTTTGTGCTCTATTTTATAATATAATTTGCTTATAAATAAAAAAGTTTCTATCCAGATTTATCTCAGATCTCTTGCATCTGTTTGTTTTAAAGAAAATATAATTGTCGTTTTTTCTTCTTGCAATATCTTATCTTCCTTAAGCCTACAAAAACATATAATGGAATAATTGAGTATGAGATTTAATAATAAGATAAATTAACTTACAAAATAATTTTCAAATCGTTTGTGCAACTCTTTAAAACACGCAAATTCATAAAACATAGCGAGGGAAGAAAAACTTCTGGTTGAAGTTGTTACCGATAGCTACATAGTGAAAAGTTAAAAAAAATGATTAAGTGAAACGGGTACATGTTGTAAATTATTAACAATTAATAATCTTCAGTAAGTTTCAAAATGAGAAGAAAATATGCAAATGAATGTTAATTTTTTTATTCAGAAATAGACAACACTTGTGAAGTGTTGCAGTAGGTAATTTATATTTTGAAATTAGAAATATGCAATACTTCATGAAGTGTTGCAGAATGCGAAATAGTACAAACTTTGAAAATTATTGTTGTAGGCGAAGCAGTGCAACAGCTAGTAAAAATGTCGTTGTAGGCGAAACAGTGCAACGTTTGAAAAATGCTGTTGTAGGCAAAACAATATAACATTTGGTAAAATTGTTGCTGAAAGTGTGTGTTTCATCAAAGGTCACAACCTTATGAAACAACACTACTTTGCCCTATAAATTGAGCATTGCAGATTCAAAAGAATACAACACAAAAGTCTATCTTCTTCACACAAAATTTCAAATTTTATCTTCCCTACATTCAAGTTTTCATCGGTCTTATGCAAACTCGAGTATAAGCTGAATTATCCTGAGTATTACTGCGTTCCAACTCTAAAACATTTAAGTGTGCTTGAAATACTTATAGGAAAAAGTGATTTGGTTCACGATTCTAGGCTCGATCCATTTAATTTACAATTAATTTTCTAACAATCTTATAAGTATTTCATATAATGGCAACCGAGGCTTATGTTTCAAGCATCGAAGTGATGAACCAAGACAAGATCTTCTTTCTCCTAATTGTCATGAAGATCTTTTATTTGTGATTAATATTAAAGATTGTTATTCTAAAAAATTTTATGGCAATTCTCTATGATGGTGAAACGTGCACAATTAATTCATATAATATTTTAAAATTTCTAAAATTTTAATTTATGATTTTTTTTGTGATTAATTTGTTGTTTGAGCAATAAAATAAAAGTTATGATCGTGCTTGTCGATTGCTATATATATATTTAATGCAATGAATATATTTTAGATATATTCAAGTAGAAGTGTAACTTCAAAATAAAATGATTATTATTAAATATTTCATTGAAAATGGAAGAATGACATAAAATTTGTTGTGTCACAAAGTCCTTATTTCGTACAATGAATATAATTCTACTGAAGAAAAAAATGATATATCTTTGTCTCTATGAGGTATGGAACAAGTTGGATCATCGTGGGATCAAATATGTTTTTGTTGGCTATATACACCTAACATTAAAGCATATAGACTTTTGAATTTGGAGTCTACTGTAATTATTGAATCCTAGATGTGAAATTTTGATTACCATATCACGGAGGATAAGGAATTCGAGATTCCCACAAACTAATAACCTCGTGAGGAAGGTTCTCCATGGATTGTTAATTAGTTTGACACATATGCACTAGTAGCAAGCACAACGAAATTAGAGTTTCATTTACATTAGCTTTCTTTTATAACCTTATAGTTCATCAAATGGATGTCAAAACTATATTCTTAAATAGATATCTTGATGAGTACATTTACATGGAGCAACCAGAAGGTTGTGTACTTCTTGGTAATGAACAAAAATGTGCAAACTTGTCAAATCCTTGTATGGATTAAAACAAACACCTAAATAATGACATCAAAAGCTTGACTCAGTCATTGTAAGATTCACCGATTAAGGGGAGACCAACAAGAGTTTCTCATCATCAAAAGGGGGAGATTGTGAAGAATACATTTTATATCTAGTTCAGTTTTGATGAAGACAAATATTATCAAAGAATAAAGGGATTAAAAGTATCACGCACATCAATGTCAAAGTTGATCAAGAAGGTTGAACATAGAAATTCAAGTGGAGTTTTGAGACAAGTGAACATAACTAAGATACTCATTGTAATTCATACTATATTACTTTAAATTGCTCAGAATTTAATCTCTCACTCCATCTAAAAACCTTCTGGCATCATCATGCATGATTATCTAAAAACTTTCTTCATCTAATTCTTGTGACAAGTGTTTGTACACAAAGTTGTATGAGAACATTGTGATATTCCTTTCTCTCTATGTTGATTACATATTGATCATTAGTAATTAAATGAAAGGAATTTTAGAAACAAAGATGTTTCTAACTTCCACATACAAGATGAATGATCTTGGACTAGTTAACATAATTTTGGGTATTAAAATAAAGTGAAATAGTGGGGGTTACGAACTTAGTCAAACACATTATGTTTAGAAAGTACCTAACAAGTTCAAACACTTACATTTCAAGAAAGTGAGTACTCCATTTGATTAAAGTGTCAAACTTTAAAATAATGATGGAAGAGTTGTGGATCAATTGGAATATGCAAGTACATGCAATGTACTAGACCCGACATAGTGCTTGCAATTAGTAAAATGAGTAGATTTACTAGCAATCTAAATGGTGAGCACTGGAATGCCATCATTAGGATTCTGGCTATCTTATGAAAACCCAAAATCTTGGTCTCCATTTTGATAGATTTCCTGCTATATTAAAAGGATATACCGATGCAAGTTGGATATCGAGTGTTGAATCTCATAAATATTCATTTGGATGGATATTTACACTAGCCGGCGGTGCAATTTCTTGGAAGAGCAAGAAACAAATATGGATCACTCTCTCAACCATAGAATCGCAATTTGAGGATCTTGCTTTCGATGGTGTAGAAGATGAATGGTTGAGGGACCTTTTGTTAGAAGTTCCATTGGCTAAAGACAATGTTTCAAAGGTGTTGATACATTGCGGTAGTCAAGCCACTTTACCTAGAGCATACAAAAAGGTTATAACAGAAAGTCTAGGCAAGTAGGACTTAGACATTCTTTCGTGAGAAAATTTATTAAGGATGTAATCATTTCATTCACATATATACAATCAAGCTATGATTTGCTTGATCCATTTACTAAACCACTTGCTAGAGATTTAGTAAAGACTACCTCAAAGACGTATTGGATTGAAACTCCTTGAATAAGAGTCCTGACAACGGTAGCAACCCAATTTGAAGTTAACAAACCATAACCTAAGATTCAATGGATAACAAAAAGTTGTTGATTTGTATGTTTGTGCAACATTCTGTGACAATGTTGACTATTACATATTGAGGGTTGAGTTTTTTTTTTTGAACTCTTAATGAAGTTCTATATCGAGGATATGTATCTCAAGAAATAGATACAAAATGAACTTCACCTATATGAATTTCGAGATGGTGTCATCTTAAAGTGAGGGTTGGAGTTTCTCTCATGAAAAATTCATGAAAACAGGAAAAGCACATGACCATAAATAGTGTTAGGCAAGATATGTAGGCGAAGAACCATTAAAGAATATGTGTAAGGTAACGTCGGTATAATCACAAGGGATAACGGTTCAAAGCATTGCTACCTAAAATTTTGATAAACTTTGTGTTATCCTTACTAAGGATAAGTTCTAATCGGAAGATACTTAATTGTATTAACATTATTTTCCTTTCTTTTTCTGGAATTGATCTTGTCATTATTAGAACAAGTGGGGGATTGTTGTAAGTTATTTACAATTAATGATCTTGAGTGTGTTCCAAAATGACAAGAAAATATGCAAGTGAATGTTAACTATTTAATTCAGAAATAGGCAACACTTGTGAAGTGTTGTAGTAGGCAGTTTGTATTTTGAATTCAGAAATAAGCAACACTTTGTGAAGTGTTGCAGAATGCGAAACAATACAACCTTTGAAAACTGTTGTTGTATGCGAAGCAATGCAACAGTTAGTAAAAGTGCTGTTATAGGCAAAACAGTACAACGTTGGAAAAATGGTGTTATAGGCGAAACAATTCAACATTTGGTAAAAGTGTTGTTGAAAGTGTGTGTTTCATAAGGGTCGCAACCTTATGAAACAACACTACTTTGCCCTATAAATTGAGCACTCCGAATTTAAAAAATACAACACAAAAGCATATCTTCTTCACACAAAATTTCGTATTTCATCTTTCCGGCATTCGAGTTTTCATTGGTATTTTGCAAACTCGAGTATAGGCTGAATTATCCAGCATTCCAACTCTATGATATTTGAGAGTGCTTAAAATACTTATAAGGAAAGTGATTTCATTTAAATTTTAACATCAATCCATTTAATTCACAATTAATTTTCTAACAATACATACGTGAATAAATAATTTTTTTTTAATAAGCTAAACTTTCATATAAACAGGGGTACAAAGGGGTACCCAACCCGTATACATCTATAGTCTGATCAAAAATCACCGGCTACAAAAATCACTAGGAGAGTTAACCCAAGTGAAATAATTACAAAAATAAGGACTATTATAGCTCTTTCCTATCCACCACCAAGTGTAAAGTAAAATTCGATTTGAAATCGTATCTAAATCCCAAAATTCATCCCTAAATACAATATTGTTACGGGATGACCAAATGATCCAATAAATCGATAACCATAGCCCAACTGCTATTTTAACTACCAACCCCCTATCAACACAGCCCTGCACCCAACATGTTAAATGGGTTATCATATTCCCCACCAATATACAAGGGATCCCCAACCATTTACAAGTATAATTCCACACCAAAATCGTCTTACTACAATATGATAAAACATGCTCAACCGACTCCATTTCAAGGAAGCAAAAAGGACAAGTCATCTCATGCCTATTTGTGATTATACCTCTACGAATCAAGTTATCCCTCGTTGGAATTCTCTTGTGAAGCATCCTCCAACCAAAACCTTTCACCTTAAAAGGAGCTTGAGCTAACCAAATTAACTTGAACGCCTACGTGAATAAATAATGAATGTGGTAAATAATTAAATAATGAATGTGGAGGAATGCAAAGACACAAAATATTTTATACATGAATGCAATTGTAAATAATAAAATAAAATTGTAGCTCAAATGTTTGTGTTATAAATTTATCACCAATTAATAAAAGTAGTAATTAATCAATTTGTTAATTAATTTTTTTTATTAATATAATAAGTGAGTGGATGGTCCTAGACAAAAAATAAAACTAAAAAAGTAATTCAAAGGTTTTTGTAATAATTAAAAAAAAATTAATATGACAATAATAATTATAGAAATTTGTAATCAATTAATTTATTATTTGGGTAAAATTTTTATATCTATTTTTAATGTTCAATGTGTAAATACTAAACAGTGTTAATATTTATTTAATTTTAAAAATATTCAAGTAAATAATTGTGACTATATCAAATTGTTTCAATAAAAAATTCATATTTATAACAAATTGTTACGTTGTAACTTAATTATACGATTTTTTTTTTAAATAATTTGAAAATAATAACTTATTAAAAATTGTAATTAATCAATCTATTATTTGAGTAAAAATACATATATTCTTTTAATGTTTCTAGTAAAAATGGTATTTATATTTATTTAATTTTAAAAAGATTCAAATACATAGTTGAGATTATATCAGAAAATTTCTATAAAAAACTCATATTTATAACAAATTGATGTGTTGTAAATTAATTACAAAATAATAATTCTAATTAACTACTAACAATTATTAAGAAACATTATTCATATCTAAATATATTTGAATTATAATAAAAATTGTATATGATTAAATTTAAAATAGGTATATATTGATTTCGTTAAGTTTTAAAATATAAAGATAAAAGTTGCAATAGGTATATATTGATTTTAAAAATACGTATTTAATAAGATAATTAGTTATACTAATGTCATATCATTTTATTATACTTAATTATTTATTTAATTATTTAAATTTTGTAGATTTTCAATGCAATGTAGCCTAATTTATTTTGTGTGTAACTCTACCCAATTTTTTAAAGTGGGTAGATAAAAATCACCATTTTAAATTTATATTTAATATTTAAATGATGCAGATCTTTTTGGTATATGAATAGAAACGATGAATTTATGGATTTTAATAATGGCTTAATTTTCGGATATAAATGGAGATAATGAATATGATTTTAAAAATAAAATATTACTAATATTTATTATCATTAAGACAATTTTTCAGCCTATATATTGATTATTGATATATCTATTTATTTTAAATTAGGGTTAAGCTTGTCTAGGGTTACCATCATAATAATTTTAAAATTTTATTAAGTAGGTAATAAAGTATAGTTAATTTTCACCGGTAATCAGTGCCACAATTTTAATTTTAAAAAGTTAGTTTTTGCCAAGATTGTGGTGATTAAGCATTTTATCGATTTATGATGATAAAGCGTTTTTGGGGCTTTACCGTGATTCTATGATTTTTTTTTTAAATAGTTGGGTTGAAACTATAATTGATTATGTTTTTAATTTATATTTAATATTTACTTTTAAATTATGGATTTTTAAGATGTAGATCTTTTTTGTATATGAATAGAAATTATAAATTTATAGATTTTAAGAATGACTTAATTTTCGGCTATGAATGGAGATAATGAAGTTAATTTTAAAAAATATATATATTTATATTTATTATCATTAAGACAATTTTTAAGCCTATATATTGGAGGCAATGTTAGTGTGTTGTAAATAAAAAGTTGAAATTCAAAACATGAGTTCTCAACGCTATCAATTTTCTTATTTTCTATTTGTTTTATGCATGAGTTGTATTATGATATCAGGTTAGTGAAATTCTTTTCTATCTTTTATAGTAGTATTTTTTCTAGATGAATAATTTGTTTAAAGTAATTATTTGTGTTTGGTTCAGGAATTGTTACAAGTTTGGAGACTCGATCGTTAGTGGAAAAACCAATATGTATTCGTGGGAATGACATAGACCCAAGATTTTGCTGCATGGGGAGTTGTAGTCCTGACTGTTCTACAGATTGCATCAACAAAGGATATGTAAAAGGTGGAGAGTGTAATTCTCAACTTGAAGATCAGTGTTGCTGTTTTGTTTAATGATTACAATTAATTTCTTACTATGATTGTTAGAAAATAAAAAGATGCACTTTTTCTTGGCTTTAGAAATTTGTGTATTATTGGAGAAACATAAACTTGATAATGAATAAAAGTACCTTACAATTTATATTTCTTCATTAAGAATCAATGATACAAATTAGTAGGGTTCAATTTTGAATAATCATTTTAAAATCCGGTAAAAATAGATCTAATTTAATGTGATTTATTTTGAATAAAATTTTAAATCTCAAATTTTACCGATTGAAGTTTTTAATAATAATATTGCAAATTTGTGGTAAAATAATAAATTTGGTTTAAAATAATAATGGTTTACTGTCATGTATTTTAAAATATACAGGTTGACTTGGCGGGATGCATCGTCGTTATTGGTTGATAGTGTAAAATTAATTTACACTGTCGGTGCACCACCTATTTTCTCTAAAATATAACATTTACCATATTAACTTATTAAAATTAGAAAATAAAATTTTTAGGACAGTATGACATAAATACATATGTATGTGTTAGGTTTAACCACATTTCGTAATATGATACAAGAGTCTAATTTAAGATCCAACTGACCATATGCTAACGCTTTAAATGTCCAATTCTAAATGGAGAGAATGCCTTAAAAGTCTCGTATCATACAATATATAACAGAAATATGTACTTATAAAATAATTTATTTAAGAATGACTTAGGTTTAATCACGTTTCTTAACCTTTTTAACCGAATATATTTGAAACATGTAAAATAATAAAAACATAATATAGATTAATGTAAATTAATAAACTGTATAAAGAAAATTTAAAACCAACGAAAAAATATAATATATCATGCTAATATGAAAAAAAAAATATTAAATTAATTTTTTGCAATTTTGTTTGGTTTTGAAAAATTCAATCAAAAATAGGTATTTATCAACTTTCACAAAAGAACATCAAAATCACTTCTAATAGTATTTAGTTGCGTGAGATTTTCAATTTTTTAGACCAATTTAAAGTTTTTGATTGGATTTTAAATACACCTACAAATTAGCGCATTAGATGTTTGATGGTGAACTTTTTATTATAAGTTGTTTGGGAAAAAAATATTTTTTAAATTATAACTTATTTTACAAAATCAATAATATTATTATTGTTAATATACTCTTAAATATTTATTATTCTTTTTTATATCAAAATTTTAAATTCCTTTTTTATACTTTAATAAAAAAATAATTTTATAAGAAAAATTGTAATTTCTTTCTTTTAAATAACAATTAAATTTTTTTAATACATATAAAAATTTTAAAACAATTTATAATAAAAGCAGAGCTAGTTGTATTTTGCAACAAAACTTTGACCATATATCCACACATTAGGATTACAAAAAAAAATCACGAAATGGAGATGAGGGATTCCTAGAAGAAACACGTTTAGAAGGTGAAGGACAATCAGGTGAATGATAGTTGGTTCTTTGAATTAGAGCTGTCAAAATGGGCTACCCGACCCTAAACGGACCGGCCCTAATGGGTTCGGGCTTTTTAGGGCTGGGTCAAAAAAGCCCATTTTTAATGTGGGCTCGAAAATTACTACCCGAGCCCGGGTAGTAATTTCTAATGGGCTCGGGTAGTAATTTTCGAACCCGACCCTAGATGGGCTTTGGGCTACCCGGCCCTAAATGAACTTTTTTAAATAAAAATGTCATAATATTTATTATAAATAAAATTAAAAATTATATTATTTTAAACATAATACACTTTTATAATACATTTTTAAGTACTATATTATCTTTTATCAATAGTATAATGTGTTTTTAAATACAATACATATCTAAATTGTATAAAATAATACTCGAATATTTAACATAAGAGAAACTAATAGAATACGAGAAAATAGTGTTGATTATATTAATGTATAATATTTAAAAGAGAAATATTGAATAGAATATATATAAAATTGAATGAGGTGAGAAAAATCAACGTGTTATTTTGGAGTAAGATAATATAAGTATTAGTATAATTTTTTAAAATTTATAGTGATATGGGCCTAATGGGCTACCCACGGCCCATATGGGCTAGCCCTAATAGGTAGCGGGCTTTTTAGGGCTGGGCTAAAAAGGCCCTGAAAAATATGGGCTCTAATTTTAAGGCCCAAGCCCTATGATTCTTCGGGCCTGGTGGGTCGGCCCATGTGGGCTAGCCCATTTTGACGGCTCTACTTTGAATATTAGACGGGGTTATAGTCTAATTAAAAGGAAGAGGGTCAATCATATAACTGCTCAAGGTAGGGCTGATATTTTTCTCATCCAAAAATCAAAGTTGGCTAATGTGGATGCACGTCTGGTTAAAAGTTTATGGGATAAGGAGAAAGTAGGTTGGTTTTTTGCTAGTTCGAGTGGGAAATCCGGTGGCATCATTACTTTGTGGAAGGAAGGCATTTTCGAGATCATTTTTAGCTTCAAAGGGGCTGGTTACTTAGGGATCAAACTTTTGTGGAAAGGATTATTTATTTACGTGATCAATGTTTATTCTCCATGTCTCTTAGTTCTTAGAATGAAATTATGGAAGGAGCTTCTGGATTTAAAGTCTAACTACAACGATGAGGAGTGGATTTTTGGAGGGGATTTCAATTTCGTTGCTAGTGATTCAGAGAGGAAAGGTAGATCCATGGGCAGCAGAAATTCTAAAACTAGTGAGTTCAAGGAGTTTTTGGTCAATACCAAGTTGGCAGATCTTCCTTGTAAGGGGAACTCTTTCAGCTGGTTCAGCGGCGACGACAAATCTATGAGCGGGTTAGATTATTTCTTGGTCTCTAACTCGTTAATAGAACGTTGGGGTTGTGGGGCAATTGATCGGTAAGAGAGACATATCTGACCATTGTCTGATCTGGTTGGTGGTGAACAATTCTGACTGGGGCCCTAAACCGTTCAAGGTGAATAACAATTGGTTTGATAATAAACGTAAGAGTGATTTTGTTATTAAAGAAAAACTTAGGCTGCTGAAGGTTAGCTTACATATTTGGAATTCTCAACTTGAAAATCAGTATTGCTGTTTTGTTTAATGATTACAATTAATTTCTTACTATAATCGTTAGAAAATAAAAAGATGTACTTTTTCTTGGCTTTGGAATTTATATTTCTTCATTTAGAATCACTGATACAAATTGGTATGGGTGTACGCTACGATTTTGAAATTATAATTAATTTTACAAAGTCATTAATATTAATTTTTTAATATACTCTTAAATATTTATTATTATTTCGTAGACCAAATTTTTAAATTTATTTTCTATACTTTAATAAAAAATAATTTTATAAGAAAATTTGTAATTTCTTTATTTTAAATAATAATAAAGATTATATATATTTCATGTCCATTGAAATATAAATATTTTTACTTGGGTTAATATTACTTTATCCCTAAATATTAGCATATATGACAAGGGGGTAAAATAATATTAACTCTTTTTATTTTTAATTCTTCAAAAAAAAATCGCTAAAGAATCATCCTCTTAGTATTTGTGGTGAGCAATTTTGGTCCCAAACATTAGACATGGCTAACGAAAGCATTTTATATTATTTATATTAATAAAATTTGTTGCGGTCACTTTTCCTATTATACCTCCTAAGTAGTTCATTAAGAATCATCCTTTTAGTATTTGTTGTGAGCACTTTTGGTCCCAAACATTAGACATGTCTCAATTTGAAAATCAGTGTTGTTGTTTTGTATAATGATTACACTTTTCCCTAGCTTTGGAATTTATATTTGTTCATTAAGAATCGCTGATACAAAGAGAATTTCTTATCACATCATTTTTGTTTTTTAGGCACCATCTGAATTTCCGGTTTTGCCTCTTGATTTCGGATGTACATATCCGGACACACCATTTTTTTTAAAACGCTGATGCGTTCCAGAAGTGCACATCCGGAAACATTCCTGATCTGCAGATCTGGAAAACAGCAGAACTTTTTTTTTTTTAAATCGGTTTATTTGCTTGGTCGCATATGTTAATAATTCGTCGCAATTTAATGTACATTTAACAATATCCATATATAAAATAAAATGATATATATATATATATATATATATATATATATATATATATATATATATATATATATATATATATATATATATATAAAATAAACGTCTGTCAAAATACAGTGCATACATGTAATATAAATATGATACATAAAAAAAAAACTACTGCGTATGGCGAAGGATCTCTCCTGGCTCCCCTGCTCCTCTGCCTCTACCCCCCAACCTGGATCGATGTCTGCGGTACTGAAGTGCCCCCCAGCAATCGCAATCATCCTATCCACGACAAGTCTGGCACCAGAGTCCTCAGGGAGGTGACCGGTCTCAATGGCCTGCTGCCCTATCTGTACTATCTGACGACAGGGTGGTAGGACATCCTGTCGTCAGATAGTACAGATAGTATTGATATATCTATTTATTATAAATTAGGGTTAATCTTGTTTAGGGTTACCATCATAACAATTTTAAAATTATATTAAGTAGGTAATAAAGTATAGTTAATTTTCACCGGTAATCAGTGCCACAATTTTAATTTTAAAAAGTTAGTTTTTGCCAAGATTGTGGTGATTAAGCATTTTATCGATTTATGATGATAAAGCGTTTTTGGGGCTTTACCGTGATTCTATGATTTTTTTTTTTAAATAGTTGGGTTGAAACTATAATTGATTATGTTTTTAATTTATATTTAATATTTACTTTTAAATTATGGATTTTTAAGATGTAGATCTTTTTTGTATATGAATAGAAATTATAAATTTATAGATTTTAAGAATGACTTAATTTTCGGCTATGAATGGAGATAATGAAGTTAATTTTAAAAAATATATATATTTATATTTATTATCATTAAGACAATTTTTAAGCCTATATATTGGAGGCAATGTTAGTGTGTTGTAAATAAAAAGTTGAAATTCAAAACATGAGTTCTCAACGCTATCAATTTTCTTATTTTCTATTTGTTTTATGCATGAGTTGTATTATGATATCAGGTTAGTGAAATTCTTTTCTATCTTTTATAGTAGTATTTTTTCTAGATGAATAATTTGTTTAAAGTAATTATTTGTGTTTGATTCAGGAATTGTTACAAGTTTGGAGACTCGATCGTTAGTGGAAAAACCAATATGTATTCGTGGGAATGACATAGACCCAAGATTTTGCTGCATGGGGAGTTGTAGTCCTGACTGTTCTACAGATTGCATCAACAAAGGATATGTAAAAGGTGGAGAGTGTAATTCTCAACTTGAAGATCAGTGTTGCTGTTTTGTTTAATGATTACAATTAATTTCTTACTATGATTGTTAGAAAATAAAAAGATGCACTTTTTCTTAGCTTTGGAATTTATATTTCTTCATTTAGAATCACTGATACAAATTGGTATGGGTGTACGCTACGATTTTGAAATTATAATTAATTTTACAAAGTCATTAATATTAATTTTTTATTATACTCTTAAATATTTATTATTATTGCGTAGATCAAATTTTTAAATTTATTTTCTATACTTTAATAAAAAATAATTTTATAAGAAAATTTGTAGTTTCTTTATTTTAAATAATAATAAAGGGTATATATATTTCATGTCCATTGAAATATAAATATTTTTACTTGAGTTAATACCACTTTATCCCTAAATATTAGCATATATGACAAGGAGGTAAAATAATATTAACTCTTTTTACTTTTAGTTCTTCAAAAAAAATGGCTAAAGAATCATCCAGAATCATCCTCTTAGTATTTGTGGTGAGCACTTTTGGTCCCAAATATTAGACATGTCTAACGAAAGCATTTTATATTATTTATATTAATAAAATTTGTTGTGAGCACTTTTCCTATTATACCTCCTAAGTAGTTCATTAAGAATCATCCTTTTATTTTTTGTGAGAACTTTTGGTCCCAAACATTAGACATGTCTCAACTTGAAAATCAGCGTTGCTGTTTTGTATAATTATTTTTTAATAAGCAAGATTAAATTAAAATATGGACACAAAACGGTATCTCATCCGTATACAAAAATGCCACTTACAAAAATTAGGGCCTACAAAAAATCAAAATGAGCATTTACCCACATATAATAGTTACAATTCCTAAAAGAATTACACTTTCGTATAATGATTACACTTTTCCCTAGCTTTGGAATTTATATTGATTCATTAAGAATCACTGATACAAATTGGTATTCGTGTACACTACGATTTTGAAATTATAACTTACTAGCGTCTAAACGGTTTGAAATTATAAATTACTAGCGTCTAAACGGTGTCATGCTAACCAGTGCTCCGGGGCACTGGTTAAGAATTTCAAATAAGAATAAAAAGTTAATTATTTATGTTTTGAGTGCATTGAATACACATATTTTTAGAAAAAATAAGTATTTTTAGTCTCTTAAATCAAATAAGGAAAATATTATATGTTTAGTTTATTGAATACACATAAGATTATTTTAAAAAGTTAATTATTTATGTTTTGAGTGCATTGAATACACATATTTTTAGAAAAAATAAGTATTTTTAGTCTCTTAAAAGATACTCAACTTACCTTTTCAATTTCTTAATCAGTGTCCTAGGGGCACTCGCTAGCATTTCCCTTAAATTATTTATGTAATAAATTTTGTGATATACATTTGTGTATAATATTTTAATTTTTCAATTAAATACGTGATAAATCAGACACAATTAACAAATAATCATATATTGAAATAAACATTACAAGTAACAAATAATCTTATGAAATAAACATCTCTCCCCTCTTCTTAGTTATTGATAATTAAAAAATGTAATACATAGTATAAATTATTTGTTTATATATTATGGATACAATAAATAAGATCTAGAAACACATAAGTTTCGGTTATCCTTGACCAAAGTCAATGAAACTTGATCTCCTCGTTGCAAGGAAGGTTAAACCAAACCATTTGAAACAATTTAATATAACTCTAACAATGGAAGGATAATCTTGTAACCGATCAGAAAATATGCAAAAAGAACTTTAAGGAATAATAAAAATGTCACATTGAAAGAATAAGAGTTTGTCACTGGATAGTATAACAGAAATATTTCAATTCTTTTAGGTTGTGATCCATTGACTTTTTCAATAGTATTATAAGTATGATAGATGAAATAACTCTCTTAACATAGAAAGCCTCATAAATAAGAACTAAGTTTCTACTCATTTATAAATATCAAAATATATTGGATGATGGTGATGATTGTTATAACTTATACTGCGGTTCCCAAAATACACCTATATCACCATCAAGTACAAAGCTACACCAAAATATTTAAACCATAAGCATGCATATACTTTCACCAAACTCATTAAAAATTATATATTTAATATTTACCGTCAGAAAAGAATGACTAAACAAATAAAAGAGTTTGATTCAGTAGCATGTAAAAAAAATCACATTTATAGCATTATATTCACAACTAATATTCACAACTAAGTGTTAATCTTTATTGTCAAGAATAAAAAAATTAACATAGATTTGAAAAAAGAATGGAATATTTGTAATTGCAAGGAAAAATAATGTGAGACAAAATTGGACATATTTCAATTCAAGTTAGATGATGTTTAGAAAATGGAAAGTGAGAAATACTCTCAAACTCATCTTATTGAACCTTTATGATTTTTGGAATGAGACAATCTTTGTTATTAACAACATCTATTTACCAAAAGCAGATTTGGTTATGAATAACATGGTTTAAAAATATAAACACTTACCCTATTTCAACTTAAAAGTATTCTTATTATTAAAAAAACCTAATCAAAATATAAATGGAATAAAAGAGACTATAGAATATGTAAAAGAAAATCTCGCTGTCACTAGGAATGACCGTATTTAAAAAAAATATATTCATTAAAGGCTTATAAATTTGCATAGGTAATTGAATGACTGTTACATATGTTTGACAATTTTATTATTTTTAAGAGTATTATTGAAAGCAAAATAGTTCAGTCCAAAACTCTCTATTTCTTTATCTATATAGATTATAGATTATAGAAAAGTTGTTTTTACCATACAAAATTAATAACATAATAATAACATAAAATAAACATCTACATTACTGATAAAGTTCAAACTCTACAATAATGCACAATGCAATGTTTAAAAATAAAAATAAATATATTAGTTCTTAAGACGTGAATAAAAATACTTTATTTAAACTATAATTTAATATAAATAAAATAAAATAAAAAGATATCTCACTGTTAATTAAAAAATGTGAATATTAACTTTTTCTTTCTGGAACGATGCTTAATAGAAATGAACAACATTAAATTTGAATCACAAATATGTTTCATTTCTATGCAAAAGAAACTTAAATAAATTTTGCAACTCATTAATAAAAAAAAACTTTTTTTTTAAATAAATAAAGTATTCGATAGTGCAATAAAGTTGAATACACTAAAAAATAGTATCAAATTATCATTATAATGAGAATAAAACAATGAGAAAATTATACAGGGTGACAGTATGGGCAATATGGGCCATAATATAGAGAATAACAAGTACAAACCACATTTCTGATCATTCCCCTATAAGAGTGAGCAATATGGGCCATAATATAGATAATAACAAGTACAAACCACATTTCAAGTTTCTGAACTGAATTGTGGAAAAAGTATGAATATATGTATATTGTTGCAAATAGTTAGAATAGAGAGTTACCAGGAAAACCAATGTATGTGGTCTGGAAGAAACTTTAAAGACTGCAACCCCTTATGAAGAATTTGATCAAACAAACTACTAAGCGAGTGCAGAAAATTCAATAAAATAGGATCCTCCTGCCCCAAGTAGAACATGATATGACACATGTCTTATTTAACCAAGAGTGCACTGAAAAGATTAAGTATCTGTCAGAGGAGATAATCAAAGCTCAAAGGATATTGCAGGTGGATATTAAGGCTCCTATATAGGGACCCCAACTAAAGGATTTATATAAAGGAATGTTGAAGCAAATTGTCACTAACAAAGAAATGTTTGAGGCCCTAAAAGGGATTTGTGACATAAAAGCCCCAGGTATTGATGGTTACAATGTATAGTTTTTTAAAATTGCTTGGAGTGCGATTAAATATGATATTAGGAAAATTGTTCATGAGTTCTTTGATATAGATAAAATGTACCTTAATACCTAAAGCTCCTAGTGCAACAACAGTGAAGGACATGAGACATATTGCCTGCTACACAACTCTATACAAAATCATCAAAAATCTTGACTACTAGATTGAGTAGAGTTATTAATGAAGTTATGGATGAGATCTAATCAGCTTTCTTTCTTAGAAATGTTATCCATGACAATATTATCATGGCTCATGAATTGCTTAGAAGGTATGATAGAAAAGCATATCTCTTAGATGTGTCATCCAAATTGACCTGCAAAAAGCTTATGATACATTGGAATGGCTTGCCCTGGAAGAAATAATGAGAGAGATGAACTTTCCTCCAAAATTCATTAATGAAGAGTTGAGAGAAAAATGTGACTTGGAGCAAAGTGTCTTTGAAGAAAGTGCATGCACTTATCAACAAATCCGTGGAAAATCCCACCTTCCCTGCAGTTTCACGTGACCCCCCCATCCCACTTTACACCACTTCCCAACAACTCTCTGACTTTTTCAAACACCCCACCGCCTAAACCTCACCTCGAGCCCCAAAACCTGAATACTTTATCCTTTCCACACGTTTTGGCTTCAGCTGGCATCGAAAGAACCGTTGCACATGCGGTTCCAGTTGTAACACATAACCATTCCACTTCCCTAAATGCTTTATCCCACACTACCTCACCTACCAATTCCAACGTCCCAAAACCTTCAGCAAATGGACCTAACACTCCTAACCATTGGGCTTCTGCTTTTCAGCCCACTAAACCTATTTCAAAATCCAACCTTGAGGACAAGGGTGTTTTTGGGCCGGATAGTAGTGATAACAGGCCCACTCGAATGAGATCCAAGCCCAAATAGATGAAGGACTTTGTGACAAAATAATTAGTTTTATTATTATTTGCTATGTTAATTTTATTCTTCATTTTTCTGGTTGGGCTGGCCCATTAGATCAATTCTTAGAAATTGATTAGTTGTATTTAAAGCAACTTCTATTTTGGAATGAGCATAGAACGAATTCAGAATTTTTTTACTTTCCTAATTCTTCTTGCTTTTGTGTGTATCCTTAGAAAACCCTAGATCTTAAAATTAATAGTTGTGGAAACCTTTTTATCAGATGCACTACACATAGAGTCTTAAAGACACATGTAAACACTAGCACCATAACTATAGAATAGTCAAATAGTTAAGCTTGGTAGTTTTGATATTCTTGATGTATTGACCCTGGATCCATTAAATGGATCAGCTATATTGATTTGATATGGTAATACAAGTATTTGATTTCTAAAAAAAAGTTCAATCAACTCAAGAATTTTTCCAATGTGTTGAGAATATAAACTGAACAAAAAAAAGTGTATTAAGTATCTAATACTATCAGTAAAGTGTCTATTATAAGTTATAATAATAGTTTAGAGGAATTATATAAGAGCTTTTTTTATAATCTATATCGATAATCTATAATATTATTAATTTTATGACATATCTATATAGATAATCTATATTATTATTAATCTTATGACTTTTTTTTAAATGAGAAAATTGATTCGAGTATTTTATATTAGGCTTAATTATGTTAAGATTTGTATAAATGTCTATTATTAACATTAAAGTTTTTAATTTTTGTTGAGTATATATAAGTGCCACTTAAAGTCTATAAGTTAGAATATGCCTTATCTTCTTAAGGATTGACCATTCGTGCAAATTTACAATAAATAGTGTTCTGGACTGGACCGGGGTCTGCCCCCCAATCGAGCAGGCCCAACCCACACGTCCTAGAATGGCCCAACAAAGGCCTCTTAGCACGACCAACGTCGAGCACAGGCCCCACCTCAACAGTGTCGGGCACACACGGCGTAGAGCATCGGGCAGAGGCTCTAAGTCTCTCCGAGCTCGCCCCTCCTTGACACTCAGGTGCTCCTTCCCAGCGAGGAGTCATCTCCTTCTGCACATAAGAGTTCTCCCCCGCGAGGACACGTCTCTCCCCGACACGCAAGACTCCTCCCCGCGAGGACACGTTCTCATGTAACCGCCCACTCCCGATGGAATCGGTCTGCCCTAATTCCGGAGATCTAGGAACAGTTACCCCAGGGCGAAGACCACGGGCTGGTCTTCACTACGCCACGTAAGCCCTGGCAGTTACTTGGATTGGGCCTGGCTATCCAGCCCAGTGCTAGTGATCGTTGGCCTCGTGCTGGGGACTCTCTATAAATACCCTCTCACTTGAGAGGATTAGGTGACACACACTTTCTTACTCTCATCTCTGTACTTGCTATTCTCTGATAGTTACCTTACTTGAGCGTCGGAGTACCTTGCAGGTACACCCTCCGGCCGTCTTTTAACCTCACCGGAGCTGAAGTTCAGACGACGTTATTGGCCACCAGATACTGTCTGATCCAGGTACGATCAGTGGCGCCGTCTGTGGTTACCCTTTGCTTCCTCGTTTTTCCTTCGATATACCAAAGCAATCCTTTCATCCATCACCAACATGGCCAATCCGTCTGCTCACAAAGCTCTGGACACCGTCCTCGCACAACTCGAGAACGGAAACCACCACGAGGATACTGCTATCCTCAACGGCGATGAAGGCGACGTAAGAGACGGGCAGACTGCCTCCCCGGACTCCCAAGACGTGGCGGACAACGCCGCCCGCCAAGACGATCAGCAAGCCATTTTCCAGCCAGTTGCTCCTCGGCCCAATGCAGATTCAAGCACCGTGGCCCTATTTGCCCTGATCAATCAGACCCAACCAGCTGATCGCACACCAGAATACCAGAATCGAAGCACTGGAGCAAGGGCGGGCACGACGATCTTCCCCGCGAAGACATCGTCATCCACAGTCACCTCGCCGTTTTCCTTCCCCGCGAAGGACCCCTTCCGATGAGTCTCGAACCCCCTTCCGATGCGCAGGGGCCGCCGACCATGTCTCAAGCGCCCCCAGCCGACGATCTCCCAGAAACGCCCTCGTTCCCCGCCTCGGAAGGAACCCAGGGCCTCCACCACTACCAAGAAGTCCAAACAGACCGAGGAGAGGCCGAGGAACCATTTGAGGAATTCCCCTCCACGCCATCAGCGATCCCCTTCGAGGTCCCCGACAGGAAGTGACGACGACCACCAGAGAACCCCCCTGTCATGGGAGATCATGAACGCCCCAATTCCTGTGGGCATGGAGAAACCTCCGCAACTCGGGAACTACGACGGGCTGACCGACCCCGACGACCACGTCGAAAGTTTCGAAGCCATGCTCGACTTCAGAAACGTCAGGGGAGCCATTAAGTGCAGGCTCTTTCCCACCACCTTGCAGAAGGGCGCCATGACTTGGTACAAGGGTCTGGCACCAGGGTCGATCACATCCTGGAAGCAACTGAGACAACGCTTCACCAAACATTTTACTGCATCTCGTCGACACCCGAAGACGGAAGCCGCCCTAGAAAGCATCTTCCACGGGAAGAACGAATCTCTCCGAAACTACATTGAGAGATTCAACAGAGAAGCTGTCGAGGTTCATACGACCGACGACATGAAGAAGTATTTAATCATCCATGGACTACGTTCTGGATCCGATTTTGCCAAGTTCGTAGGCCTCTGCAGACCCCCGCCATCTGGAGGACGTCCTCCAACGAGCTCAGTCGTACATCGAGCTTGAGGAGTCGGAGGCAGTGCAGATCGCCCTTGAGTCGAAGCGGAAGCATTGGCCAAAATCACAGCTTTCAACATACTACGTTTCTGCAAGCAGAACATCCTCGCCCGATTCGACATACCCCAAGCTATCGTCACCGACAACGGAACACAGTTCACCGATAGGAACTTCCAAGACTTCGTCACCAAACTAGGCACGAAGCAACACTTCACGTCGGTCGAGCGCCCGCAAACGAATGGGCAGGCCGAAGTGGCGAACATAGTAATCCTCCGAGGATTGAAACGTCGGTTAGGCGACGTCAAACAACGGTGGGTCGAGGAGCTACACTGCGTCCTCTGGGCCTACCGGACAACACCACACTCCACGATCGAGGAGACCTTCTTCCGTCTGACCTATGGAACGGAAGCGGTGATCCCCGTGGAGATCAGGGAACCCTCGAGGAGGACAGAATCCCCCCCTTGACAGGGACGCGAACAACGAAGCCCTGAGGGAAGAACTCGATTTCGTCGAGGAGACGCGTTCGGGCGCTTCTCTCCGAGAAGCTTCACTTAAACAGAAAATAACTTTACGTTATAACGACAAAGTCATCAAACGTGATTTTTAAGTAGGCACCCTCGTCCTACGAAGGAACCATAAAGACTCACGAGAAGGCAAACTCGCCTCAAACTGGGAGGGCCCGTACTGCGTCGCGCGCGAAAACGGGGACAGGAGCCTACTTCCTAGAAAATCTGCACGGGGAAGAACTTGCTCGACCATGGAACGCTGAGAAGCTAAAACAGTACTACAGTTAAGCACTGCCCGCGATACACTAGCATCGCAGTTACGGGGACGCACTAGGGTACAAGCGCGACACCCCTATACCAAACACGATGGTCAAGGGTTGCGTTGTGTGTGCGCGAGCACTTTGATCCAACGAGGACACCTCGATCGAGCTCCTGCGTCGTCGTACCAATTAAGCAGAACACCCAACTCGCGATGGGAAGTTCACGCCACGAAGCTAAGAACCTCGACCGAGTTCTTAGCCTCGTCGATGGTCGGAATATACTTCCGGCCACTCGACCAGCTCTCCACGCAGTCGAGGATTATCGAAGTCGAGCAAGACCCAAAATTTCTATTACTTCAAAAATAAACAAAGTATAGCAAATACAATAGCATCACACACAAGCGAAAACATACAAGCATAACACGAGCAGATAAACAAAAATGCATTAAGCGGGCAGAAGCCCATTGTACAGGTATTACAAACAGGTGTCAAAACGCCCCTGGCACGCAGGCCGGGCACAGGAATCAATGAATAAAATGGCTCGCAGGCCAAACAGAAAAAGAGTAAACTTAATTAGTGGGGGCCCCCTCTAGCTGCTCGTGGTCAATTGCCCCTCTGCCGACCTCGACCAGCCTTGCCCGACCACGTTGGTTTATTTCTGCCCGGATGACCAAACGCCCTCGTCCAAAATCCCTTCCTCGACTAAGACGCTTCCCCGACATGGTGCTGATCCTTAAGTCATTACTCTGACACCTCAGAGCAATGACTTGGGGGGCTCCTGTTCTGGACTGGGCTCGGGTCTGCCCCCCAATTGAGCAGGCCTAACCCACACGTCCTGGAATGGCCCAACAAAGGTCTCTTAGCACGACCAACGTCGAGCACAGGCCCGCCTCAACAGTGTCGGGCACACACGGCATAGAGCATCGGGCAGAGGTGCTAAGTCTCTCCGAGCTCGCCCCTCCTCGACACTCAGGTGCTCCTTCCCACGAGGAGCCATCTCCTTCTGCACATAAGAGTCCTCCTCGTGAGGACACGTCTCTCCCCGGCACGCAAGACTCTTCCCCGCGAGGACACGTTCTCATGTAACCGCCAACTCCCGATGGAATCGGTTTGCCCTAATTTCGGAGATCTAGGAACGATTACCCCAGGGCGAAGACCACGTGCTGATCTTCACTACGCCACGTAAGCCCTGGCAGTTACTTGGATTGGGCCTGGCTATCCAGCCCAGTGCTAGTGACCGTTGGTCCCACGTTGGGGGCTCTCTATAAATACCCTCTCACTTGAGAGGGTCAGGTGACACACACTTTCTTACTCTCATCTCTGTACTTGCTATTCTCTAACAGTTACCATACTTGAGCGTCGGAGTACCTTGCAGGTACACCCCCCCCCCCCCCGGGCCGTCTTTCAACCTCACCGGAGCTGAAGCCCAGACGACGTTGTTGGCCACCAGATATTGTCTGATCCAGGTACTAAATAGTAATGACTCATTTGTAAAAAGCAATAAATTATACTGACATATTTGTTATAATTAAAATTTATAAAAATAATTTAAGATTGTATACAATTTTATATTGAGAATCTATAGCTTACATAATTTAAAGTTAACAAAAAATATAATCTTGTTCTATAAAATCAATTTAAAAAGTGAAAAATAGTGTGTCAGCCTAGAACCCCAGGGGGGCCTTAATGTTATATCTATCTCTGATTGAAACAAGGATACATTTTCCAAGCTCCTTTGGAACCTGTGTGGCAAGACTGATAGCTTATGGATTAAATGGATCCATATCTATTACACCCAGCACCAAAAGACATCATGACTGTGCCCTTTAAAGGTAGTTGCTCATGGAATTTAAAAGGCGTTCTTAGTCAGAGGCAAAGGGTGAGTCAAATTGCTGAATGGGATGTTATGATACACCAGAATAAGTACAACACTAGGACCATGTACTTTGCTATAAATAGTCACAATCCTATAGTGGAATGGAGAAAGTTGTTCTTCATGCAATCCTACGAGGCCTAGATCTTTGAGTGCATTCTGGTTGGCATGTCATAAGAGGCTTGTTATAAAAAGATATACTTTGTAAAATTGGCTCGATAACTGAAGATAAGTGTTACTTCTGTAATGCTAAAGAAACTATTCAGCACCTTCTGTATGAGTGTGTGGAAACTAGTAAGATTTAGAACGAAATTTTAGACTGCTGAACCACAACTACAAAAGGAAGGGTTGGGAGTGCTTCAATCCTAAAGTGTGGTGGCGGCGGAAGTAGTGTAGTACAGCGTGGCACCATAGAAACTCCATTTATTTTGGGTCTACTAGTGATAGAATACTATTGTGGCTCATATTATGAACGGCATTATACAGAGATTATGGATGAAGCCCCACCTTAAGAACCATGTTAGTTTGCTTATGATGCCCTTAATAGACTTGTTGTCTTTCTTTGTGTCCTAGTGGCTGGATCGTTTGATCGTTGTGCTTTGATTGTTTTATTGGCTTAGTAATATATTTGCTTTTTTCAAAAAAAAAAAAATTTAAAATATATATATAAGACAATTATAAAAATATAAGTTGTTTTACCTAATATTTTTATAATTCTTTTCTCATAATTTTTTTGTAAGTAATAAAGTATGAAATATAATACAATATTTGACCTATTTTTTTATAAATTTTAATAAATTGAATTTTATTGAATAGACATAAAGTAAAAAGAAACATAAATAATAGGAGTAAATTGGAATTCATTTCATTTTATGAGTTTTTTATTTTATTTTAATTCTAAAAACTTATTAGAAATTTTGTATTCTATAACTATATTCTTTTAATTTTTTATTATTATTATTAAGTATTACCTAAATATAAATTTATTATTTTATAATAAACAATTTTAAAAATATAAGTTTTTTGAGACTGAATATTTCTATCATTTTTTTCTTCATTATTATTTTTTGTAAGTAATAAAGTATGTAAGATAATACAATATATAAATGTTTTTATACAATTTCAAATAAATTGGAATGTTATTGAATAGACCATAAAATAAGAAGAAATAGAACATAATGGAAATAAATTGGAATTAAATTCTTTTTATGATTTTTTTTAAAATTTAATTCTAAAATTTATAAGAAATTTTGAATTTTTTTTTTATAAGTAAGAAATATATTGAAACGGAGTTCTCAATCTGCTTACACAAGGCGAGCTAAAGCTCGAAAAAATAAAAAGAAAATTACACACTAATTAAACTTTAATATAAATAAAACAAAGGGAAT